>KN887313.1:48823-66917 GCA_000934455.1 Apostichopus parvimensis | reverse complement strand
TCTCTGAAAAAGAGAGCAAATTTCAAAGTTGATGACATCATCAAGTCAGGGGATCCTCTGGTCATTGTAAACACTGACAATCACTCAGTCATATTCCAGCTATATTTTAAAGGATGGCTTTCGTTCCACACTTTTATGAAATATTATCTGTATGACTTGCTTATGAGAGTTAATTTGAACATACTGCAGCACGCAGTAAGCATACAACCTGTTAAGCATATAATAGGACAACATTTACCTGTAGCCGTCATTTCTGATGGCCGGTGTGGTCCCGTTAGTTCCTGTTTGGAAGGGGTTTCTTGATTGGCTGGAAGGAGGCTGTCTGATATCAAGAACCGGTGGAGACTGACGACCGGTTCCCAGATAGGGATCGAACAGTTCCTCATCTCTGGGAGGGTAACGCCACGCTGTGTCTACCGGGGCATGATCAACTGCAACTACATTGTGGAAGTTTAGATCGTTACCGAGTCCGAGTTGACATTCCTCCTGGTAGATATGATAACGAAAGCAAGTAAATTAATTTAGACAAGGAGAAAAAGAGAAAGGAAATTTATGGCCAGATTCAGAGATATTTAAGAAAAGGATCGGTTCTCTGTCCTCGCTAGCGAGTCCAATTCTGTTTTCTTAAAATAACTGGCTGCATTTCATAATCCCATGACACTTCTAAGAGTCCATGCAAACTTACCAGAGCAATTTATTTATTGATTTAACTGAGCTACAATTCTTTAAAATTGTAATCCTTGTCCCTCCCGAATTGAGCATTTAACTGGTAATTATAGTAACAGCTTTAACATGCAGCCCTGAGAAGACCAGGTACTTCCACAGTTAACTTTACATGTAGCAGGTAAGGACTACCAGTTTAAGTTTGAGTTTCCAAAAGTAAAAGACATCCCTTTCATGAAAAACATCGTTTTTTGTTTTTTTTTGGCAAATGAACAGTCATATGCTCTGAGTGTATTTTTCCAATGTATTCTGAGACGGACAAAAAAAATAAACGCCAAACAATCATCTGCTTTATAGATGTAATTTACATTGTTTTCACTGCCGAGAGTAAAGGGAAAACTCACCTATGCTTTCAGTGCTTAAACTTAAAATGAAAGGTTTACCTCAACCCTGCAACTCCAAGCAAATTGTTTGAAGTCACTGCTATCTTTGTCAATATAAAATCCCACACATTATTCAGCTAAAGATGAGAAAGTTAACAGCAGAACCCTATCCTACCATCTCCTACCTCACTCCCTCCCCAGCAAAACTTCCCAACGTTTCCATTGGTTGTGGTGTGTTCAAAAGTTGACAAGCGTGTTTGTATCCATGTGTCCACTTTTGGCCTTTCACTGGAAACATGACATTTACATTGGACTGTTGAAATCAAGTAACAGGTGACATCACTTTCAACTTTCTTTCCCTACTTCCTCCACTCTTGGAAACCATTGTGAAGTAATCTTTGGCTTACCTGATGTGAGTTAAGTCTTGTTGAAGATATCAACTGATTACAGAACTCGCAGGGAATCTCAAAGTCACTAGAGAGATCCGCCCCCTCCTGGGTGTCGTCAACGCTGAAACTTGTGTCCGTGTTTCTGGGCGCTCTGTTGAAATTGGCATTAGCAGGAGGCGACGAATGAGGCGCAAGTCCAAACAGGGCCAAGTCGGTCGGTGAAACATTGGAAGTGCTCTGTGACGGTTGGACTGCAACACTGTCTGCTTCGATGTTAGCAAGCTGAAAGGCTAAGAGGTAATCTTCCTGCTCCTGTTGTTTTGTGGGGGAGCTTCCATCTGTCTCTAAATGATGATGATAGTGATGATGACGATGATGATGACAACGACGATGATGAAGACGAGAAGGACAAATATTAAATGTTGCAAAAGACGGAAATTGAAGATCTAGTGCTACTAGTTTTATTCAGATGATGTTTCTAGGACTTCCATGGCATGCTGTCTTTAAAATGTTTGTAATCTAAATCAAAATCTAAAATGTATGGACCCCCCCTCCTGTGCCTATATTCTTGAATAGTTACATGACACTAGATACCCTCCTAAACCTATAACAGCAATATAATCTAGTATAAATGCTTCAGTTTCCTTCAAATTATAGCTTCAGATGAGTGGATAAGAAAAAGATATGTCTGTGCTTGATCATTCTGAATTTGGATACCCATTGTTATTTAAACTTGGCATCCAAATATACGTTCTTTAATGTTTACAGCCGACCGCACACTGCCCCAACTGGTCAAGACCAACTCAACTCCACCCAACTGGTCAAGACCAGACTCAACTCCACCATTGTGACCCAGTATTCGATAGTGCTGAAGGCCCTTGGTCTTTCAACTGACCTTGTACACTGTGCAACTGATTATCGTACACGACAACTATCTTCTGTAATGGCTGGTGTTCATTAAGTCACAGGCAAAAGTACTTGATTGGTGACAATTGTTACGACTGGGTAATTTTAGTTATGAACAACCACACACACTGCCGACAGCCGATCAGGAAAAGGCTACATGTTCTGTTTTCACAACTGAAGCCGACACAACTCAAAACTGGCAAACTCTTGATAAATCGTAGTCTTAAGAACATGAATGCTGTCGACTATCCACGAAAAATGATGGTCAGGTTGAGTAAGGGTCGTGTGGTCAGCGTGCGGCAAGCTTCAAAGCTTAGCACGTCTGTAAAATGACTGCGTTCCTGTTTTAGCCATATATACACAGAGAGACCATCAATACTAACACCCACTGATAGATGAGAAAATAGTACAGGAATAAGATATTTACCATCTGACGGGGAACGATATAAATTCTGAACAGTTCTTTCATTTTTTTGGTTGTGCCTCTGAGTAGTTTCGTTTTTCAAACTTCTCCGCTGACCAATCATTGCGTTCGAATCCAATTCTTCCATGACAGTCTGGCGATAATACGGCTCGTGATGGAAGGGTACGTCTTCCGGAAAGAAGTCCACGACATGGTTTCCTGGCCAAAGAGTTGCTTGCTCAGGTCCTCTTATATAGTTCAAAGGTTGTTTGTAAGGATTCTTCTCACTCTGCCCGAGGCTTCTTTCTTGGCAGCCGTTATGTTCATGCGATAACTGATCTCTCAACTTGACAAATTTCTTACACTTCTCACACTTCTCGGTCCTACTTCCGCAGAAATCTTTGTGTTCGGACATTTTTTCAGCGTTCAAATCTATTTCGCAGTACTCGCATTTAACCTTGCGAAGTCGGCACCCATTTTCCTAAACGTGAGAGACAATGATACACAGTGACGAGAGGTTTCCTTGACACTTTTAAACTGACAAATAAAAATAATTGCATGCATGGGTTTACACATTCATTGTTCTTGTTTGTTCCTAGGATTAATAATGGTTACCATTGGGCTACCAACACATTATCATATTCATGAAGTGTGAGCAAGACCATGCAAATACTACCATTTCAATTTACGTCCTTCATGGAAAAATGGAAAAGGAACAAAACCACATATTATTAATTACTGTTCCAGAGCAGAAAAAAAACGACACATGATTTTGAAGTTTTCATTAATTAATCTGATTTCATGTTCGTGCTTTTCTTGTTCGTCTTAGTTGCAGCTCTCGATAGATCCGTCAAGTAGTTTAAAAATATCTGATCAATGATATTCAAAGCAATGAGAATTTGTTTAAACAAAAATGGTCTTCCAAACTGTAAAACAAACAAAAATCCAAACTGAGCTAAAACTTTCAATTGGATAGCCACCCGATGTACAGTGTATGTATTAAGCCATTGGTCTTCTCCCACATGTGGCTGCTAAATTATTTCATTTCTCTCTCTGTTTTGGTGTTTTTTCTCTCCTTTTTTGTTGTCTACGTAATATCATTTATAGAAAACATAATGACTAGGAAGCCAACCATTAGCTCATATTTATCTTTTTGTGATGTGATGATTGTGGATAAATTATCATCAAATAGCAAGTCCTCCTTTGTAAAACAAAATTGGGTTCAGAGAATTAGAGGTTGGTTTTATAATTTTTCAACTTCAATTGTTACCATGTGTATAGATATTCAAAGAGATATCCAATATCTGGTTGGATATCAAAAAAAAAACAAAAAAAAAGTTTGGATTTTATTTTGTTATACAATTTGGAAGACCATTTTAGATATATGCCACTAAAGACTTAATCTGACTGAATCTGTCCATAAGTTAGGTCAGGTACATTGGTATCAAAACTTCCAGTTGTTACCTGATATGTCACCTCCCCACTACATCCCCTCCCCCTCCTTTCATCCCCTCCCCTCATCCCCTCCCCTCCGCCCCCACCCCCTCCTCTCAGCCCCTCCCCTCCCGCTCCTCTCAGCCCCACCCCTCATCCCAGGAAAGAAACAGGCAGCTTACCTACTACACATAATGAATAGTTCAAGCAAATGTGTGGGAGAATCCTAATGGCTTATTACTTACACTTCACATAGGGTGGCTATCCAATCCACAGCTTTTGCTCATGTTGGATATTTTTTTTATTTCATGATTTGGAAGAACCAAGAAATGTCAAGTTATCGTTGCTTACCTTATGAGACTCCATCTGTTCTTTTTCAAAACTTTCCCCACATTCACAAGGCTCCTAAAGCAAAGAAGGAATAAAATGATGCAAGAAATAATTTAGGATCAGTAAAATAATTTAAAATTAGTTATGTAACCTTGCTGATTTCAACAGTGGAAATCCTGAGTCAGAACACTTGTAATCCTCAATTAAACAAAAGCTAAACATCCTGGGTTTCCTGACCAAATGTTTAGAGCAATATAGACTGTTATCTTACAAGACCTTGGGTTTCTAGTTCATGTTATTTTGCCGCTTTACTTTAGGTGTTATTATATTCTCTACGTTTTCTCTTTTCTTGAGATGCTTCTTTGCAATGTCTAATATTTTTTTCCCCTCATTCTACCTTTCTTTCTCACTTTAATTTTAGTTTTATTTGGTAGATTTGCTCTCTTTAGTATTTTTAGTTTTTTACATCAATGCCATTGCTTACAAATGAACAAATGTCATTTGCCTGTAATTGTTCTGTACAATGGGGTCCTCCATCCATGTGCAAACTCAACAGAGGGCGCCTTCATACTTGGTCCTATCTAGAACTGCATAAACTTGACAAGCTGCAGTCTATAACTGCAGATCACTGTGGTAGCGTGAGTTGATCATTAGTAAATAAAAATTGCTTGTAACTGTTAAAGAAGGGATCTTGTGAAACATATTTTCAAATTTCCAAGTAATTGTGTTAAGCACCTTAACTTGTGTCTTCTAAGGCACATTTTTCGTTTTTGCCAAACTGCACCAGTGGAAGTAGAATTAGCTAACCTCCCAGCGTGTCTTTATGTAAGTTCAACTGGATATTGTTCCAAAGCTTGTGAGCGCTTTCACACAATTGTGTTACTTTGATTCTGTAAACACAACAGTTCACCAAACCATTGAGTAAATCTAACTTTTATGGTGATACAGCATTTTCATGTTTGTGCACCGTGTCTATGGAACGCCCCATTGGTTGTTTCAAGTCCCAAATTAGAACTCTTTATCATGTACTTTACTGACTGATCTTGGTTTTATTTACAGTCTTAACCTTGTTTATTTACTAGAACTTTTTGTTAATTGAATGATAGATTTTTTTCTTTACTGATTTTCCTTTGACTACTTTATTCATTGTATTACTCTGATGTATCATATGTATGCATATGTGTATGTATTGTGGGTGGTGGGGGTGGGGTGGGTGAGTTTTACGTATTTGGTTGGTGTGTGGGTGGATATATGTGTTAATTTTTTTTTCTTTTATTGTTCTCTCTATTTACTTATGGGAGCGCTCTACTAGACAAGCCCTCTGGATTTTTTGGAGGGCTTCCTTTCACAATTTTCCCTGTTGTTGATATGTTTTGTCACTTAGTTAACTTCTCTGTATTTATATTGTGAAGAAACAAATAAATGATATGAAATGAAATTTGTACCTTCTTAAGATTTTACTCTTAGTAAAGTTCTTTTGAGATATTCTTCATGTAAAGTGGAAAGGGCTACATGTACATAAATTATTATTACTAAGCAGGACCTGCTGAATCATTGACATGCTAATTGGTGATAAATTAGTTTAAATCAACTTTCAAGGTCTGTTTTGTCGTTCCAGACATTGTATTACATGCGGTTCACATGTTAACCTTTCAACAGCTGTGTGTATGAATACTGGCACACACCCAAGTGCAACTGTGAATTCAGTATGAAATTAATGTTATTCTCTACAAATGCTCTCAAGTTGTTTCATTCTTTGTTTTATCTGCCAAATGGCAGTCGGATGGTCGTTAGCATACATTAATACCTTGACAAACAAATAACAATCAAAAAGAAAAAAAAAACTACAGTGTGAAACATTTGATGATATTCAGAATAAGGCTTGGTATATGTGCTACATGGTAGTAACATAGAAATAGCTATTTCTATGGGAGAGAGGGGTAGTCGGGGGGGGGGGTTACTAAACATCTGTTGTCAAGGACAATACTGTACCAAACTAACACTGTAGTTTGCATCATCCTATGGGTGAGAATACAATTTTTGGATAGTGTATGTATGCACAATTGAAGAACACATAGTAAAGTATAACTAGTAATTGATAATTTGAAGATAAGCTAAAGTAAAACAATTTTTTCCCCTGCTAAACAAATTGTGATTGACCCCTGTCTTCACCATATATGACGTAGAATACATATCTGCAGTACCATAGAATGATCCAAACTTAATTGGTTGAGGTAAATTATATATACCTGATTCAATACAGAACTGTAATTATGATATGAAGCTGTATGATCTAATTCAAATTGGCTGGTTTGGTCGACTGTGATCGACCTATTCATGTACATAGGCATGCCCTACAAATTCAGGCTATTTACCGGCTGTTGCTCTAGATTATGAGCAACAAACACATGATCAGTCAGGTGACAATTTAGTCTCTCAAACAATTTGGGATGATTTCGGTACCTAACATGGGCCCCGTATCTTTGCTGATTATCATCAAACATCTGTAGACTGTTACCACAAGCTTGTTCAGTAACTGAAGCATGCTGTAACTCAAGAAAATGCCAGTGGGGACTTGATTTTAGCCAGTAGCTATTTTAAGCACTTGAATTTTGAGCTAAAAGTGGCTAAAATTGTTAAGTTCTAGGCCTATGACAGTTACACTAAAATCCAAATTTAATAACAATCAAGTAACATAGTGTGAGCTATAAATCAATTTCTATCTCAAATAATTAGCTAGTAAAATCAGAAGCAACAAAATCGAGCTACAAAGGAGGGCTACATTTTCTAAATTTCACAGCATATATGTTACCAGTGTCAATGAAGTCTGTTTTGTGTTGAAATGTGCATTGTATAGGTTCATGTTACTCATACAGAACTGTACTGATAATACTGTAGGTCTTTCAAATATGATATCAAACATCTACAAGTGGTATAAACCTTAATCTCAATCATGATAGATAATTTGTATGGTTATCTTGCTGGCTTTTAAGATAAATCATTGAACTTGCTGCCGAATACAGTACTTAGCAGTTACTGAATTTAGTATTTACATTGCCATGTGATCTGTATGGTGAAGCAACAACAGAGAATTTTGATGGTCTCGTCAAACATGAGAGTGACCTCTTGTGACATCAAATGGCAAAAATATATTCTAAAAATGGTCACCATCGTTTTCCATATCTGAATGTACAAACTTTTATTTGAATACAAAATTTGAGATTTCTGGGGGAAAAAAAACACGGGAATGAAACTGAACTTTGATACCATGAACAAATTCTTCTAATCCCTAACATTATGAAAGTCTATTGAAGATATGCCCAGTCATTGTGGAAGGGGGAAGCAATACCAGTTAAGGTAAAAAAAAAAAAAAAAAAAATGGCCGAACTATTGGAGTGCTTATTATCTCTAAAGTCTCTAAACAGAAGTGAAACAGTTTTATTGGAAAGAAGGAAACAAAAACATTTTGCACACTTCCAGGTCTTTTCACCCCATTTCATCAGCTTTCCTGCCAATGATGTCACTGGAAGCAACTTGGCTAGAACCCACAACAATGAGACTAGCAAGTACAATTGTTGACTCACCAGTATATGATACTCTTCCTCATGAGCCTCCATCTCTGTTCGAGGAACTGGTTCTTCGCATTTCTTACAGAGAATGATGTTCCTCACACAGTGGGTCTGGTGCATAACAAAGTTAATTGCAGGTATCTCCCGCTTGCTGCATGAAAACAAAAAACAGAGGAAATGTTCATCAAAGCTCTGACTGGGATGTAAGGTTTACTGGACAAACTCTTTTCATAATTAACGAGTGCCAAGTACAGATATTCCACTCGTTTCTTTACATATTTACTCAACAATGAATATTCAACAATGCTGTACGCATTGCAATATATTTTATTGAATTCTGAAATGCAATATTGTCTTCATGATGTTTTATTCAGGGAGTCACTCAGCTTCAAGAACTGTATTTTCTGAGGAAATGTGTACGATATTTGCGCAAATGTTTTTTCAAATCTAGCGATTGCAAAATAAGCGAAAGTCAAATGTAACATCCCTCTTCAAATGTTTTAATTATGGCAACATTCTAACAAGTTGGTCTTTGGACCAAACATTTAATACTTTCCTCCATTTTTTCCTCCTTAGGACTTTACTGCATATATATATATACTGTATCTTTAGCAAATATTTATGTTGTCATTTGATGGTTACATACATTGCTATAATAATATAGATAATTGATGTAAAAGTTGAACCCATGTCTGTGCATTCAAATCATACCAATTATTGCAGTATTCTGTATCCTCTTCTGAAGAATCCATATTGGTGTTGTGAATACACGTATGAAGAAAAAGTCCTGTAAGAAGAAAAGAAATAAATAAATTAGGAAGTATTTAATTAAACATGAATTAAAGAGCAGCAAGTCTTGCATTCAGCTTGCAGTAAATATATTATTAAAGCCTTAGTCCATGAACCCTTAGACATGGTTGAAAAACTTTCAAATTCAAAACTAAGAACCTCTAGTCATCTGTGAAGATTTTGATGATAAATATGGTGCAAATAGGAGTGAAGATATTGCAAAATGGACTGTATTCTCCATTGTAAACTTTGATAGCCAAGTAACAACTGAACTGGATAAAATTTCTTAACTCCAACAAGGTAACATCAACTATACAAATCCTATATAATTGACTTAATCCAACTCAAAGCAGTTACTGATATAGTGCAAATCAATATTCCAAGATGGCAACAAAACTGCTGCAAAAGGCAGACCACTGGTAATTTGTACTTTCTTTAAAAAGTAAGCATATTTTGCTACGGCTATGACTCTCTGGAAAATAAACATGAATATTTTGTCTAATTCTGAGTGACGTTCCTACATGTCTACTACAATGTTGATGCTGTAAATGTATCCAATCACTATAACTTAAACCAGTAGTCTGGAAACCTAATGTGGCATGGTACGTAATATAGCATACTTTGGGAATTACATGATATAACCATAGCAACTCAGAGTAGACCATGCTTTAAGTATGCTTGCCAACAAGTCTCTCAATAGGTTTTACACAAAAGTGAAGCCACAAGATGATGTTAGTTTGATATTAAAATAGGTCAAATCACAATTTAGTAACTATTTATTTTTTCTGATAGGCAACTTTGATCAGGATATACAATCTTTTTGTTCCTGTGATTATTTCTAATGTAAAAATGAAGGAAAAAATCAAACTTTTCTTTTTGTTATTACATAGGACAGTATTTGTAACTCCCCAGAGGAACAAATCTTTTCCAGCGACATTCCACTCAAATAAACTTACTGCACTGTAAGGCATAATACTTCAGTACCAATATTAATGACGATTTCACTGCAACAATTGCCCAGAATTTCATCCAAACAATTTTGAACAAAGTATGTAATATAATTATCTATGTGTAGGCTAGGCCACATTTGTAGATGCTAGATTATAATTTGAGGAAATAATTATTGATAAAATAATCAATAACCATTCAAAGTTTAAGTCCACCTAATTTACCCTACCCATACCACACTCAAACATGATGTTACCAGCTAATCTGAGCTAACAATTTCTGTAACTTTAACTGTAGGCCTATATGCCTATTGCTTATGAGTAATTTAAGCTATAACTTTGCATAGGGCTATGTTAGATCAATACCAGTCAGTGTTTGGCTTTAATTCTTTGGTGGGAGCTATTTACCCAATCCTCAGGTAAATAACGATGGTGGTCTTGCTTATTTAAATTATAATCAACTGTTGATTGAATGCACATGATACTAATGCCTTTTCTGTAGCCTCTGCCTAGGCCTGCCATCATGGACACCAGGAACTTTGTGCAATTTCTAATTGTACTCCTTGGATTATGCACAATGCAAAAAGTTTTGTCCAAGGCTTGATGCATTCAGTAATCGGTCACCAAGATTGATTGGGTGTAAGAACCCCATCCTTATTTAACTTACAATCAGGCATTTAGCCGCAACCAAATTTGTTTCCTAAATTTAATTGTTTACAACTTACTAAAAGTGCAGTTAGGACTTGTCTACTTTACTATGAATAAAGCTATATAGAAAGCAGGATGTTCGTTATCATATCTCAACTTTGTTGGTAGAGGATCTGAACTTGAGTAACGAACATATGCACCAGCAAGTCTTTAGCCTATTACTGCAGTAGGTTAGCCTAGGCCTAGCCTAACGTTACTGTAGTTTACCTGACTTAGGACTAGACCCAAACTTAAACAAAAACACAATAAGAACATCACCATTTCATTCTACATACCAGCGAGAACAATTTAGAGAGGAATTCAGAGAAGCAGGCGTGTTACTGCATAACAACGAAATTTATGTTGAACTTTTGCAGGACCAAAGAAGGATTGAACAGAATTAGAAGTACGTTGCACCTTCGTTCGGTTTGATAACATTATAAAACAACAGATTTGCCATTGGTCTAACGTACGTACGTATGCTATGGTTACATTAGCCTAACCAATGACTGTTCAATTTCATGATGTCACTGATTGATCGAAATAGCAATAGGGGAATTCCCAATGTCAACACTGTATCGTCTGAGTAACACTCCCTTCGCCCACACTGATTTCAGGGTGTCGGTCACTATGATTGTGAAATCTCGTTTCTGTTAAGGAAATCACGATAAATTAAGTTAATATTATTCAATAATTTGGATTACTCATTTATTTTCATATGCATTTCACCAGGTCGACGGTAGCCCTCGATCGATCTTGTATGTCTTGTCTGTAGCCTGTAGTCGAGGTAACAATTATTTATCTGACCAACATATAGGATATAAAGTGACTGTTATAGATTGGAAATATCTTTGGTATTATGAAAATATTAGATTCACAAGATCGACTGACGGGAATTTATATTCATGTAACCATATGTCTTAAGGACAATCATTACTTTTATGAATATCGGATGTGAATGAAAAATGATCGTATATACCAACTAAAAATGCCCTGCACTGACCCTTTCAATAAACGAAACGTTGTTACTGTTTTCAATGTTTTTGCAATATCACCTAAATAAAAAATTAAGGGTATTTCTATCGTGTTATAATCATAGCAGTGCGAAGGCGAGGTATCATCTTTTTGTTCTTGTCTATAATATTTCCGACATTTATCCACATATAGCAAATAAACTAATGAATTTATACTAGTAATATATTTAAAGGTCATAAGCATACCACGATGGAACTGTTGGCCCTTAAATTTAGCACGCTAGACGGTTTGCATAACTACTTTCATATAGGTGATGCGATCCTCCAAATGAGAATGGATGGCTACTTTAACAATGACAGTTTAATGTTTGTTAACATTTTGTATGAACATAATTCATAGATCGTGGCCGGATGAGCAGATGAAGGAGAAATATAGCCCTGGGGTCGTTGAAGACAACTGTCATGTATATGGGTATGAGGGTCGATCCTCCCCTTTAAAGGAACAAAACTTTATACGTTAAACGGTGCATATACGGAACCTGAGGCAATGATATATAGACTATGCTTTAAATGCGGTCTATTACGCAATTCAGGTAGTGCTAATAGATACTTTTGATTTCTGACAACCAGTAGCGACGTAACACCTATGGGCTCGGACCGTGCTGAGCCGGGGGCCCAGACCAAAAGGGGCCCCCGCTATACTGATGCACAGAAAAGGGGTACCTCTTTGGATAGGGAGGGCCCGTTTTTACTGGGGAAAAAAACTCATGCAAGACTGAACAAGACAATATACATATTTTCACGTGATACGGAATACGGACATATGATGTTAATGGGCTCATTGGGTATTAATGTATGAATCGAGCTAGTTGTGTTATTTATTATTATAATGAAAACAAGGTATATAATTTAAAACCCAATTCCAGCCAATGTTGTACTGAGTACAACATCGGGACATATGGTTTATTGAAAAATTCTAAAACGATAACCCAAAACCCCACAGACTTAATTGAGACTACGTTCATTTGAAAGAAAAAGGCAGGGCTTTCATGTAAATATAATAATAAAAGGTAATAATTAAGATGCCTTCGGTGTATCTGGTAAGTTAAAAGGCACAGGGAATTATAGGCCTATAGATGTATAGACAAAGTTTCAGCCGAAATTAGGCCTATGCTTACTGGCTACAAAACTGATCTTGTTAATGAGATTGAGTCGTTTCGCTGGTGCTATGGCGATTACATGAGGGACATGTTACATGTTTCTGAAGTGCTGCAACTTCTGAATGACGTAGACCTCAGTACCTACTCCGAGTTGTTATCCGCTGTCCTATTTATTACACTTCCAGTCACAGTGACGACCACAGAACGGTCATTTTCCAAGTTGAAGCTTATCAAGACTTACCTGCCTTCAACTATCTCTTAAGATCTCCTAGATTCATTGGCTATATCCTTTCTATTGAGAGCGACGAGACATGGTCACTCGATATAGATGGACTTATCGGGATTGGAAATGAGCTGAGCATTTGAGCATTGAGTTCATTCATTGGACATATCAGTAATCAATTGGTTCAGTACCGTATGTTGTATCTCACTCATACAACTTGTAAGATGTATCCAGAAGCCGAATTCCTCAATCCTCATTCCATGGTATATGTTACAAAGAATTTTCATAGCTATGTTGATAGTATTGTTCTGTCATATCTCTTGATGTATTTTAGCATTAAAACATATTTGTCAGCTGGAGACAATGTATAATGCTAAATGGTAATTCAAATGTTCTAAACCAAGACCCCCTGCATTGATCCTGCATAAATCCGTGTAAGTTGGACCCATGGGCGTCCACAGGAAGGGATAAGGGGGGGGGGCACTTAATTGCCCCCATGAAAAAAATTAAAATAAAAAAAATTAAACATTTGACATTTCAATGATTTCACCCAACCAACAGTTCTCTAGTTATGTTCATTGCATATGGACCCATAATACATTACTGAAATTATTAATAGTCAAAATCCTAAGACATGAGATCTCAAAATAACCGATGTGTAAATGCAACTTGAAACGCCCGGGAAGTGTCTTTCCGACGATCTAGGAGTATTTTTTGGCAAAAACAAATCGTGATACGCTCCACGCCAACCGATGGTGGCGCTCCGTTTAGATAGTATCAAGTATAGTGTGTAACACCTATTTGACCTACTGATCCCCCCCTCCCCCCACTTGTGAACATTTCTGCGGACTCCCTTGCTTGGACCTCCTGATAGGGGGCCCCTGGATCCAGGAGCCAGGGCCCCCAGGCTCATCGTTACGCCACTGCTGACAATGGCAAGTAAAAGGACTGGTCCCCTGTCCCCCTCCCGACTCATTTGCACACGCCACTGTATCTGTGTATCTGATACATACTGTTTAATTCCTACTGCAAAATACCAGAGTAGGTAAATGTGTCTCGAAATTTTATTTTGTGACACATATCGGTGTGTCTGAAACTTTTGCAGTTCGGTAGTACTGGAAACGGTAATATTGGTATACTACCGTTTCCACATGGTCCGTAAAATTGTTGCACATCCAATGCTAGTGTGATTTTTGCACAGTATCATCGAGTTGGTTTGTACACATAGAATTTTTGTGCTATACGTACGTACTACAGTTAGATAGCAGGGAGCAGTTGACGATTTTTTCCAACTTGGTTGATGATCCCTTCCGACGAGATGGCTATGAACCTTACCCAGCAGCAGCAGATGCAAATTTTAGCAGACTTAGAGATCGAAATGATGGCTGATATGTATAACAGGTCAGTTCATTTGCTATAGTTGAACCAACTCAGTTGTGACTCACAAGACACAGTTTTCGCGAATCTAGCCTAGCCGGGGCTTTGCGTAGACTTTCTTTAGTCTCACTCTCAGTACAAAATGAACAAAATAGACGATCGAAAATGCAGAAACCCAATTTAATAATCTAGAGATTTCAATTGAAATACTTTCTTCAACTGATTCATAACATTGATGTTTATGGTACTTTGTAATTTAGGTTGCCAGATTTTGTTGTAACACTAACAGCAAATTACATGTTTAAGACCTAGCCTTGTAGTACTACTAGCCTAGTACTAGTACTAGAGCGAGTAGTAGTACATACTACTAGTACATTAGTAGCAGACCTAGTAAGTAGTAGTAAAGTAATGAATACTAGTAGTAGCACATAGCCCATGTAGCTTAACAGTAACAGCATAAATTTAGCCACTATGCATCGCTCCTATAACTCCTAAGCATTCTAAGGCCTTGGTTAGGCTTTAGCTAAAAATGGGGGGGGGGGGGGGTATTGTCCAGCCATAAGGCTCCAAAAATGTTTAATTTCGGCCTTGGGTAGGCCTAGGTCGAATTCAATGACTTTGAATTGAGATTGTAGAAAAAATTCCAAACCTTGGTTGTAAACATGGGCTCAGTAATATAGCCAAGGTTACTTGTCCTAATTCCACTTTCAGCATAACAATCAATTAAGCAATGTGCTGCGCAACGTAAATTATATTGGAGCAAATCCTGTTTGTCATACACACGAAGGTTACTATCGCAGCTCAAGGTAAACACTTACACAGTAAGTTCAATAGTAGTAGGATATACAAGAAGTAGCTTACTTTTGCTAATCAGCCCAATGCTGCCATTTTTACTGTTCTCTGGCATACATAGCTTGGTGCCAAAGCTGAAAACTATGCAATTGAGTATTAACCATATATATTTACTTATATTTCAGGATGACCACAGCATGCCAGAAGAAGTGTATTCCAAACACTTACAAGGAAGGTGATCTATCTAAGGGGGAAGCTGTTTGCCTCGACAGATGTGTGGCGAAATACATTGAGATCCACGAATCAATGGGAAAGAAACTGACAGAAAAGTCTATGCAGGAACAGGCAGCTGCTACACCAGGCCAAAGCTAATTGCAGCTTACCTTTCTGTTGAGGCAGATGGTATCTTCTATGCAACAAGAGAGATAGAAGATTTCAACCCATGGAGGGACAACTTGGAGGAAAGAAGAATAGATGTGATTCTTAATTTGTCAAGTAATGGATCCTGCAATACTGCCACCATCCATGTACCATGGATATGTTAGTTCAAGGGTTTCTTCAAGATTGGCATTAGTTTGCAACATCTGTTTCTATGTCAATTTTGAGGTTGGATTGCATTGTAATGTAATGGAATGTGTCTAGGTATAATGTAATTTGTTCATAGAAAAAAAAATTCTAGTCCTATTTGGTTTTGAGGATATGAAGTATGTTAAATTAGATTGGCTTGTCTGTTTAACCTCCTCATAAAACTCAATTTTGCATCACATTAAGGGACCTGTTAGAAGTTTTCCTGGAGTTTCATATAAACTTCTAGACACCAAGGCTATATGTCCCTGATGAACTGACCTGTTTGTTAACCATGTTATTATAATCTACACTGACTCCTGATTGTATTGACTTTCATTTTGCTTGCAAAGTTCTGATTGGGTGTTTTGTGAGCTATAAGCTTATCATTCCAGTCACTTTGATGAATGAGCCACCAACTGTTAACAGCTAGTATTTCAAAAGCTGTAAGTGGCATTATGAAGGTTTAACAATGTTGTTTTTAATGGTCTGTAACATATTTGTAAGGTCTTCACTGCACTGGCACCAATATGAGCAAGCAAGAAACTGCTCAAAGTATAGCATTTTTTTTCTAGAAGATTCTGACTCTCCTAATTATCCACATGCATGCATAAGAATTCAGTCAGACAATTGAATATTTCAGTGAGTGTGGAAGTGAAATATACCTTTTGAAGGTGGCGCATGAGTGACCATTATTTGAAATTCTAGCATATATGACCTGTAAGTCTTTCCTAGAGGCAGCCTTTCATGCAACACAATTTCAGAACCTGGATATCTTAGAGGTCATCAAAATGAAAAGGTCATCACTTCGTGGTTATCATTTGGATGCAATTTGGGTGAAGGAAGTTATTCGATAATGTCACGATGCTAAGAACACACAATTTTCTTACAGATTGGATGAGAATGCTTCTATTTTGCCCTTAATGTTTCAATTTCTTGCAAAAGATTTCAAATGAAACGAATGGAATGTCAGATACTTTAAAGTCGTTTTGACCTGTTTCACCTAGAAATTGACATTGAGAAATGAAATGAATTAATGCACAATACGATAAAGGATTTGTGCTTGCAATATTTCAAGTAATAATTAATCAATATGATGTTAGCTGGTTACACATCAGCTTATTTAAATGAAACAGGGTTTTACTTTTATGAGTGTCATACAGTAAACATGGAACATATATTCCGATGTTAAAGACAGCAGTTTTGTAAAACCCTTTGAGTTTTGAGAAAGTGGACATTTTTAAAAACATTTGGATAGGAAACTATGGAAAGTCATTAATAGGATTTTCTAGTGCGATTGTGAAACTTTTATCAATGAGAAAATATTCCAGACTGCTAGTTAGAAACACCATCTCAATATCATGTCCCTAACTGGAAATAAGGTTGATTGAATGTAGGCTGTTTTGATTGGCTAAACCTTCAACGACTACTCCAGGAAATTGGATCACAGTAGGGGTCTATGATGTCATCTGGGTAAATGCTCTTCAAAAGGCTTTACTTATATCATTATAATATTCTTGGTGATTTATCCATGAAACCTGATACATTTGGAATGTTTTGCTCAGCTGTCACAGATCTCTGTGAACTTGGAATTTCATCAAAATGTATCTCTATTTGTAGAAATAACTTTTCCTCCTGGTTAAATGATTGACAAAGACAGTTTAAGCTGAATTGCCCTGTTGACATCATCCATTCTGCTTTTGCCAGATTCATTTCAAAATATCACAAAAAATTTGAAAAATTCATATATTTCTGATACCAAATGCTATGTGGATGTGGTTTTCACCTAAAGATGCATTTTCAGCAATTCTGTTAAACATTCAACTTCCTGTGCCAGATAATCCTTTTGACTGCACAATTAGTAATTTTTGTTTAAGATTGCTTAAGATGGGTGTCTACTGAATACCTTTTTCTCAAATGGAAAAAGAAATTTCGAAAATAATAGAAATTTCACAAAATACTACCTTACCTTCACGTTTTCTTTATTACTGTAGTTTCATCTTATTTACAAGCACTTAACATCTCCTTTACTTTCACATATTTGTAAATCCCCTTAGAAACAATAAAGTTAAGATAAAATTAAACAAAATGTTTATACCTCCATATAATGGATTATGGCTTACCAATAGTTAATGTTGCATCAATTTAAAAATTGCTATAGTTGTTTACATGTGCATGTTTAAATTCTGAATCCCATCTGCAATAAGTAGTTCTAGGTTTACTAGGCTAAAAGAGAAATGTAAATAGAGGATTTAAGGAATGATCTCAAGCAACATGAAGTCTGTGAATGAGTAAGTCTGTACATAATTAAGTCTGTACATAATAAAGTCTGTACATTAAGTCTGTGCAGGAGTAAGTTTGTACACGAGTAAGTTTGTACACGATTAAGTCTGTACATTGAGTAAGTATTTGTGCCAAGACTCACCTTTACCTGAACTTTCTTTGAAACTCACGTATAAAAGAAACAACCATCACATGTGCATCACATGTGCATCACATGTGCA
>KN887313.1:21245-38968 GCA_000934455.1 Apostichopus parvimensis | reverse complement strand
ACGAGGAATCAAGTAAATTTATGTTCATATTGTTGACAAAAGGTAATCTGTGTTCCATTTAGAACATAAAATCATCTTATTACAGTATTTTGATTTGAGGATATTTCTGTTACTGAGGTCACACATACAAAAAAAGTTCAATTAACCTTCAATACAACAATTAAATTTAATTAAACCATTTATCAATTTAAACATTTATCAAAAAAATAAGGCTGAAGGTTGTCAAATTGCTTTTCAGCATACAGTGTCTAATCCTATACTAACTCAAAGATGGATGTCTATTTATTTTTTGGAAGATTACATCCCTTGCAACAACCAATGTATTCAAAGTCTAAATCTGATATAATCACCGAGTAGTTCCTCTTTCAAATTTTACCTACCCAGTTTTATGGAGCATACGGCTCACGTAGCAATTGAGCCTATTTTGAAAACATATTCACTTCTTGTAGTCGAATTTAAATCCAGTGGATACCTCAAACCAGTGAACCAGGAACTTCTGTGCCTACAGTATCACACAAGGGTGTCTGATTTCCTATACACTTCCTATGCATGCTTAGTCCCGATTTGCAATGTAGGTATACATTGCAACACCGTAATACATACAATTCAAGCTGGACAGCAGTGTTATTTCAGGAAACAATTTAAATACGGTATCACATACATATCGTTTACACTGCATGTAGTGTGAACAGGGTGCTAATAGCTAGATTAGAGCATCTCAATGTCACTTTATAAAATATGACAATGTGTCCATAAGAGGATGTGATACTTCTGCTTAAGTTAATAGATATTTACTTTCATTATATCAGCTCCATTGAATATAAAAGAAAAATTGTCCAGTTATTTCTAATTCACAACTCTGTAATATTGCAAGCAGCAAACCAATAAATAAAGGTAATAAGCTAAAAAATGGATTAATATGAAATTAAACAGTAAAAAAAAACCAAAAAAAAACTAGGAACTTCCCAGTAAGCTCTCATGATTGGAAAGAGAAACATCTTGTAGACAATGAAAGCTGTCAGTTGATGCCACTTGAAAGTTTACCAAATTTTTAAATATTCTTATAAAGTTAAGAAATATTTTGACCATGTGACTCTGGCTTTGGAAGGGAGCTCACCAGTTGGTAAAGAATTTAGAGTTGGCTGGTTAATATGTATATGGATCTTAACACCACAAGTTTTGCAATGTAAAGAGTACTTGAACAGAATTCGCTATATCTATTGCTATTATATATTGCATTACTGTCGAACAATATATCAGTTCTCTCTACATAGTTTTTATTGCAATACAGTCTAGAGTCCCATGCTCATCCTTTTTTTTTTGGCTAGTTACCATTGCATAAAGGTCACATGTACTTACATAGAATTGATATTGTCAGAACTTACAGGGCAAATGTGTTACCTTTCAAAACAAAATTGAAACCTATCACACTTTCATATGTTGTAATACCTAGCTTAGCCTACTTTGCATATATTAGAGGCAAGCCTGAAGCTAAGAGCCAGCTAACTGCACCTTTTTGGATGACAAAGAAAAATAGACTTAACACAGAGTACTGATCACATGACTTGAGTGAGCCTGGTCATAAGTGGAAAATAAAAGTTTTGAAATGCAACCATCTACCTCCTGAAAACAGCATTTTGCATTTGATTCATAATTTTTAACAGATCCCCAAAATATTTCTCAAAGTTTGATTGCTAGGAAAGTATACTACTGTAATATACCCGGTTGGAGTATAGCAAGTATTTTTCCACCTAGTGAACCAGTATTAAGCAATAAGATAATATAGAAATAAATATTGCAAATTGGATTACCTGTTCAACATTTAACTTGACTTGTTAACATGACTTGTCCCTCTAATGGTTTACATTTTAGTGTGATATAAGGAGATAGAAGATCGTTGACCTGTAGTGACCTGTCGCTGAGGGCGTACGGTGCTAAAAAGGCTTTTTACAAATTCACTCTAGGTACAGCAGAGTGAGAGTGAGGGGACAGGTAAACAAGTGAGAAGAGATAACGTAGAGCAAATTATCAAGAATATCATCAAAGTCAATCAAATAAGTTGGCTTACTACACCTTTCCTCAAAGCTGTATGCTCATGTGATATCCATAGGGAACCAAGTTATAAATAGCATATGACATCATGATCACACTCAAATAACTCAAATAGTCTGTTCACCTTTTTGAACTCTCTGTTTTTGAGTAAAGCAATCGAAAGAGCTGATCTACTCCAACTTAAAAGGGAAATAAACCGTCCAGGAAGTTAAAACTGTAGTTGCTTTGATTGCTTAATTCCAGGCGCGTAGCCAAGGGGGGGGCGAAGGGGGCAGCCGCCCCCCCCTTGAGCATATTTTTTTATATGTTTTTATGATATCGCTAGTAATTTCAAAAGAGAAAATGCTAAGATGCAACTTACAAGGCCTGGGAAGTGTCATTTCCAGCGATCTGGGAGGCATTTTCAGCCAAAATTTTCTTGTACGCTTCGCGCCAACCATGGTGGCGCTACGCTTAGATAGTATGCAATGCCGTTTCTACGGCTTGGAAAATTTTTCTACATTTTCGCCCCCCCCTTGGCAAATTTCTGGCTACGCGCCTGCTTAATTCGATCCTCATTGATAGAGTGCAGCTTGAAGAAGTTAACATTCTAGGGAGTATTCAAAACTAAATAACCCACAAAATAAGTAACTAGGATAATGGAAGTGAAACAAATTTCATTGACCAAGGCTATGACAACAGCTCAACACACTAGCTACAAGGACACTAGTTACGGTACTTGGATGGATTTGAATTTAAGTTGTGGAGACTAAGAGTTGGTGATCACTTCCTCAAGTCTTTGATATAAGCCATGAACTGCATTGTCTGGAATAAATACATACAGTTTAACTGTAGAGTTATATATCTTTTGAATGAAAACAAAATAATTTGTTTATATTTTAATTTTTCAACTTTTGGTATGCTGTTAGCACTGTCCAACAGCCAAATGTTGCTTAAAATCCCTTGATCCCTTGTGTTTTTCATATTTTTAAGATAAATTTAGCATGAAACTGGGGTGCAAATCCTGATTACCCCTGGCAGGATAGGTCAGTTTTTAATTTCGATGAATTTCGTTACCTTTGTAGTCATGCAGGCGGATGAGTGTGTGTATGTGTGTGACGCCTTGCTTGTAAACACGATATCTTAAGAAGGGAAGCTTAAACTAAGCTCATATTTAGTGTGTAGGAGAACCACATTGAGAAAAAAATGCCTACTATTTTTGGGGGATGTCAATTGTCATTTGGGGTCACCAGGGGTCAAATTGTGCAAACCTTGTATACATGAAATCTCAGGAAGGGAATCTTTGACCAATCTGATATTTAGTATGAGGTTGTGAAACGTTAAAGTACAAAGAGGGTATTGTTTTTTTTATGGATGTCAAAGGTCATTTGGAGTCACCAGAGGCCATATTGTGAAGACTTGTAAACACGATAGCTCAAGAAGGGAAGCTTGGAGCAATCACATATTTAGTATGTAGTTGTGACATGTTAAGTTCAAGAAGCCTATTGTTTTTTGTGGAGGTCAAAGGTCATTTGTGGTCACTAGTGGTCAAATTGTGTACAAAAAGGTGTACTCGTGTACAAGCAGCGTTGTTATTGGAATGAACGATCTATATCACTGAATCATCGGTATTATATATATTTGCTTCCCGTTGTTGAAGTTTTCCGTCTTATTTCGCAATTGTCGAGATTCAGTGCCAAATAAAAACTTCAGGTTTGGATGTATAGTTACTTTTGGGAATTGGCTAGGTGCCGATTACAAAAATTTACTGTGGCCTAGTTAGACTTTTATTAATGACCAATCTCAATGCGATTTAACTGTGTAAAATGGTTCGCTATCTGCACAAGTGTGCATTATGTGCGGAGATTGTTCAAAACTCCCCCACTTCACATCATTTGTATATATCAATTGTTTAATTCCTATGGAATATATTTGTATTGTATATTCAAATGTTATTTGTTCACTTTGTTTATGTTATGGTGAAGTGGAAATAAATAGTTTTCAAATTCAATTTCAATTCACTTTTGCAGCATAGGAAGTGAAAAACTGAATCTTTGTTATATCTATACACAGTACACACCCACTCTATAGGACTCTCTCAGTGGATCAGATTTCACTCATAATACTTACTGTGAAAATGATACAGAGCAGGGATTCTGTAATAGTTCCTTCTGTTGGTACAGTTGAAGTATAATCCTGTAGTTCCACCATACAAAATATTGCAAAAACAATAACACCTGAAGAGGAAGACGAGAGTAGGTCAGACTGGGAATACAGTACGCTGTTATAAGTAGGGCTCTGAACTAGATAAATACCATAGGTGGCCAAAGATCAATACTAAATCAAAAGAAAACTTGAAGGTTGAAAAAAAACCCCCCCACTAGTTCTAATCTTCTAATCAATGGTGGATAACATAGTAACGAGTCAACTGTTAAATCTTCCTCCTGTATCCTGTAATGTTCTGCAAATTATACAGTACTGAGTAACAATGGAGAGTACAATGTCCAACCTGCCTTTCCCCCTCCCCTATCTCCCCCAACCCCCAGACAGTGCCAACAGAGAGAATCTGGACAGCACCTGCTGATAGGGTTTTAGTCAGAATTACTGTAGGTAGGGCAGAGCCCCATGTCATGGCAGGGGTGTCAATCTAACAGGCAAGGGAAAAGAATTAATCATCTAAGGTGAGATGTCAAAAATGGTGATCTCTGTGTTTACAAGCTTCTGTTAAAGCAGACAATTCGGACTTCATTTACCGGCAGGTTCATGTGAAGTCTCTGTCCACTCTCCATCACTCTGAAAACATATCAACTTCTTGTTGCTTTCTTCCAAACAGTCTCATGGCAGGCAAAGTATATACAGCGTAAATGAATATGAATACATCTCGTTCTTCTCTCATTTCTTGGTCAGTCCGGACTTACAACAGATGACAGATCATGTCGCAGGCTTAAGCAATGCCTCCTGGTTATATATCTATGTTTGATCCATCATATTTGAGGCAGGGGGTGTGTAGGGGGGGGTGGGGGTGGTCAGCATGGCTTCCAAATAATATGCACAGCAATGATATACACGTATAGCAAATTTTTAAGACAATTTTCTTAGCATCTTTACCAGCATCATGAAGTAGGGATGAAAAGCTTACCGACGCATGCAATTAAATCTGATGCTGCCAGCCAGGACAGAATAATTCTCTGTCTATCATCTGAGACTGCATCTCTTCTTGTCCGTGGAACGCCCCTTTTGGGCACCAGGGTGATGGCAGTTCCTATGACGCTAACCAGCGCCGAAAGGAATAGTGTCGTAAAGAAGACATAACCAATGACGAGGTTGGTGACATGATGTTTGGAAGAACTGTCGTTTGTCGTATTTTGTCTGAACAAGCAGCAAAGTAAGTCAAGGCTTGGCGAGGCCATTGTTATTACTACAGTATCAACCTCCCTTCAAAAAAAGTCTTCCACTGAGATCAGGACTCAAGTGTGTTACCATAGAAACAAGTGACTTTCTGTCTTGTGGTTGACCGGCTTGAGAATTTCCCCTCCGAAATTGTTGAGAAAGAACGATAATCTACCATTAGATCATAGCACTTTTCCCTGACCATACAGTATGTATGACTGTGCAACTTGTGAAACTGAGAGTGTCCTGAAAATACAAAGAATTATGCAATTATGAACCAAAAAACTCAAGGCATAGAAACACTTCATCATTCATGTATGAAAGTAAACCTACTCAAAGTTTAAATGACAATGGTTATGAGGAATAGCTGCATATCAGAAACAATACAAAACAAAAAACAAGATAGCCCCAAAAAAAACTTCTTTCACTTTCTACTGCTAATCTTTTATTACATCAATATATGATTATTTCTGGTTGGTAGGGAACAAAAAAAAAAACATGCATTGAAACTGCACATTATTCCTTTGTTCTGCATGATTTATACAGTATTGCACAGTTAAAATAAGAAATATGTGTTTAAAGAGATAAAAAGGTCTAAATTTCAAATTTTGCATCAAAGAGCAATTTAAAAGAAACCCAAAGGTCCAACTCCCATCTAAAATTCCATTTGCTGTAAGTTGGATCAATGTGCATCGTTTCACAAGCTGAGTAAATTCATAATTTATATTTTGAAATCTCATCCTTTGTTGTTCCTTTAAGAACATAGTCAAAGGTTTTCTCTCAGCTAATCTTGTCTCAACGTATTCCCCGATTTAAAAATAAAATCAATGCCGCCCTCTGTTATACAGGGTTTTTGTTAAGAAATGTAGTAGGTGGGTCAAGTTGAAAAGTAGGCGGGACTGTCTGTACGCGGACATGGGGGAGGGGTCTTAGGGGAGAGGGTGGCCCCCTCCCCTTTGCCGGAAAATTGCAATTTAAAAAGTCTCGATGCAAAATGGTGCAATATACAGCTGTTTGGTCAATGATATTGCCCCCTCCCAATCACCCCTTTCTTCTGTTCTATTTTTCTTTTTTTCTCCTAAAATTTTTTTATAACTAACTGAACATGTCGCAAGCACTAATTGGTCCAAGCTCGCTGAGAGCTACTTTTCCGACCGTTCAGTGTGAGAAAGTAGTGGAAGTAGGTTGATCAACAATGAAATACGTGTGACAGGCAATGACGGAGGGGGATGTACAGTAAATAGCCTTTTGAATTAGTAGTATTGTAGTAGCATACAGAGAACCTTGTCCAGGGAATTCGGAAATGGGTTAGGGCATGTTGAGTGATGTCATATTCCTAGTCGGTTTCGTCGTTGCGTAGGGAGTATATGGGGGGAATAAGTAGCAACTGGTTCATTTGAGCGGGGAAATGACATAAAGCCAGTGATAAACCGGTCTGATTGTGGTTGTGGGTTGTAATAATTTCGAACCATGCGCAATTGTATGTGCGGTGTGTACTTGCGTGGGTAATATCACGGTGAATCCTGATCCATTACACTTACCAGTCCGTGTATATAATTCCGTGTTGATTCTGGGTTACCATGACGTGAGCCTGAGGTGCTGTAATATCTGGACCTACTGCAACATATATACGTGAACTTGTGCGAGATCGAAAGAAAACATCCCATTCCAAACTAATTCACAAAGATATTGAAAAGAGACGAAACAAAAAACAAACTCACGCTGAAGTTTCAATCACACCTGACTTGGTTGTGGGTATTTATTCCTCTCGATTTTTTTCGTCATTTTTTTTTTTTTACTGAGCGTCGCAAAGTAAATGGGTCATGTACGTGCAGTAGGCGGGTCATTTGACCCGGGTTCCGGCTACTAACGAAAACCCTGGTTATAGCGGCAACAGATTCATTCATTTAACGTGGCATTCTAATCCTTAGAGCATAAACAGGATATGGAGTGGGTACTGTACTACTGTTACCGCAGAGTTCTCAGGTGTCCTAGATTTCAATCCGTATCTCAATTCTGCGTATCCTATAGTATAGGCCTACTGTATAATTGTACTGTGTATTATGTGCGAGCAACTTGGTGCTAGCTGTATGCAATTTTTCGTTGGCTATGGAAAATGCATTTGTCAGAGTAAAACAAATCATCCATGCAACGGGGGCAAGCACTTTTTCCGGATTTTCGCTGGCATGTCGTGAAGACATCTACAGATCGAGGGATCTGCTGCACTTGAAATATTCGCATCGCTACTTTGTGATAAATTGCTCTCGTCCATTACGTTAAAAAAAACTTTTTGGTAGATAAATAGTAATAAACTAAGTGTGCATCCTTTTTAAGTTTTGTTGCTGGCAATCCCCATGAAAAAATCAAACTAAGAGTGATAAATGGCCAGCACAGTGTGGATATGTCTAGATTACGGTAGCCAAATAGATAGGCGCGGTATCTGCGTAGAAACACCTATTCGATTGTTTTATTGAACAGGGAAACAACAATATTGATAGAATGATTTGCGGTAGGTAATGAATGGGAAGGTCATCCGAGAACTTCTCACATTAGTTCAGCTGAAGATAAATTAGTCACACCGAAAACTTTGACTCTTCAGGCATTGGTATACATTTCTTCCTTTGCAGAGATTGTCCCAATGCTAGCCAAAGTCATTTTGCTCAAGAGGCTGTAAACTAGGCAGAGTTGACCAGGGGGTCCCTGGACAACTCCAGGAAGAATTCCAGACCCAAGATGATGGGCAAGTTGTGTATGCTTACGGTTGTGTTATTGTGGTTGATGTTAACTTTTTGATTGATACAGGTTCAAAGTGTACTATATTGCAACCTGCAGTATTGCAGTTACAGTACTTCCTTCTGCCATCAGGGCCAACTAGGACCTTGTTGACTCTCACTGGTAGGGGCTGGAGGAGACCCCGCTAGTTGTTGAAGGCAAACTTAAAGTATACATCGGGCTTGGTAGAATTAAGACTGAGCTTGTTATTTTTGTTGCTAATATCATACATTCTGGTATTATGGGGGTCGATATTTTGCAGCATTTTGGCGGAGTAGATGATTTTAGGGAGTGCATGCTTAGGTTTGATACAGGAAATGTAAGGTTATAAAAAGGAGCTCAACCTTGCCATCCTTTGTGTTGCAAGATCAGTCTTGCTGAGATAGTAACTGTACCCCCTAATAGTGAAATGGATTTGCCTGGGAAATTTTGGTTTCCTGAAAAAGGGCTTCAGGGAGGGTATAGTTGAAGTTTCCCAGAAGTTTCAAGGGAAAGACTTGGGGCTTCTTGTCGCTTGTACATTGGGGTGAAGGTGTTCACGGGTCATCAGATTCCAGTTAGGATGATGGGCCTTTAAAGCGAACCTTGTACTTTCTCAAGGAACAGGGTTAGGAATTTTATACCCAGCAGAGGAGGTTGTGTCTCAACCATTAGCTGAGGCAGCCCCTGAACTTGAGGACCTTATTAAAATGGGGATGCTAACCCAATCAAACAACCTGCTAGGAGATTTCCTGTTTCTCAACACGTCGAAGTTGATCAGAAAGTGAACGAAATGTTAGAAGCTGTTTATTAGACAGAGCTGTCCTGGCTGTCTGGGCGTGAGGATGTGCCTTTTTCTTGAGTAAGTTCAGTTGATTAATTTTGTTACTTTTGTAATTTAGCTTTGCTCGAAAGGCGTGAGCTATAATTTACTTTCCAATTAAACTGACAAAGTGCTTTCTACTTGTGCTTGTGTTGTCTTACTTGTATTCTTTGGGTTTCTTGACTTTTGGAACCTGAGCGGGCTGGGCCTTGTAACAGTATCCATGATGTCACACGTGCATGTACACGTACCCAGGTTCTATACAAGTTTACGTGCCAACACTGTCAATAATACTAGTAAAAGGGGCTTTTTTCCCCGTAAGAATCTGCCAAATTATGATATAGTTCACTAATTATATGATATAGTTCGAGGTTGACAATTTTCTACAAAATGCAGAACCAGTTGGTAGCCATTGATCCAGCAAAATATCTTACCTCAAAGAACCATCAAGTTCCAACCAGATGTGAAAACACCCAAGCCTATCATAATCCACATTGTTCTAGAGGATATTATAGGATGTCTTTTTCCCCCGTACTGTACGAGATTGGAACTATCTATCTGAGGAGTCTATTAGGGCCCAATCTGCTGAAGCTTTTAAAAACCTAAGTTAGACTAATGTCCACATAGCCAACCTGTCAATATAAAGTGCATGAGTCTGCAAACATGAAGTTAGCACTATACTGGAAGAAGAAGAAGACTAAAGGCCTATTTGATTGATATAGCAGCCAAATAGCTCTATGTTTTCTAGAGTAGCAATTTACTACGACAAAATTGGTCACATTTGGCAGACTTGGTAAAAGATATATATTTAAAATCCAGATATTGTAGGCAATATTGTAATTCCGCCTTGACGCCAAAGTAAGCCTGTAAAAAGAAGTTATTTCCGGGAAATCCTGACGTCTGGTAACCCTTCCACTACTACTACTACTAGTGCTAGTTAGCCTACTTCCACAGGCACTAATGACTAAGTAATAGGCTTAACTTAATTGCAGTTGCTAAAGTTAGGCCTAACTTTGAAGTAGCATGGACACTTCGAATTCCGGACACCTAAGCCTTAAAACACCCCAAAACTATATCTATTGGTATAAATCACCTGAAGATATACTTGATATGGTGGGAGAAGTGTGTTATAGTACGATACACGGCCAAACTTTCTTTCCTGCAAACTGTTTTCACGTTGTATTCCAAGAAGATTCTTGTGATTGTGGAACTGGTATTTCTTTGCTAGAGTATTGCGAATTTTCGGACACACAGTCCCACAGTGTGGCGCTGGTGATAAAATTGGTGGCGCAGTAGCTCTTTCAGTAATTATAACAGACTTCATAGATCTCCGTCATTTTATTGACAAATATGTAAGTATTTACTTGCATACGGGTCATTTTGGAGAGAAAATAACTGTAGCTTTGTACTTTTTGGTGAAATTTGGCTTTTCTTGTAGGTTGTCATGGTGAAATCGTGTATTTCTTAGGGGTGTCCGAAATTCGTAGGTGTCCGAAATTCGCAATACTGACTATACGCTATGCTACACGTTAAACTTGAGTTACCTTCTGTAGCCTGTGTAGGCCTAGGCTAGAGTAATAACACTAACAGACAATCAAAACCACGGGTAAAGCCCAGTAAAATTACAGTAACCTACCTAAAGTAAAATTAACACTGTTATGTTAATTCGTTGATACAGTTTAGGTGCTTCCAATTCCATCGACTAAAATGACTCACATATGGCCTATAATGAGAGTCAACTTTCCAAAACACTACGACGAATGCCGTGCGGTATGCAGTATGATGACGGTATTGTGCCAACCTTTATTACTGTAATACCAAACAGCAAAGATTCTGGACTCAATAAAGTAAGAATCTTTGGTACGACAAACTACAAAACAAAAGCAAATGTTGTTCGCTACTGTTCATGTTTCAGCCATTTCACATTTAACCACGCCCAGAAGAGACCACACCTACTTCCATCCGCAGGCGTAGGTATTCTAAAATCTGGCTGAATATTTTCAGAGGTGATCGAAGCACCGATCCGGCCTTAATTTCCCGGGTTGGGGCACGGGCAGGGTGTTTCTCCCCAGAAATGTTTACCGCGGGAGACTGTAGCTGGTTGTAACAAACCTTGAGATTCCATTTCCTGGCACATATGACAGCTCGCAAAATAGTACAACAAAACACACTGCACTATTTGCATTTTTTATATACCTGTAGCCTATAACATAACTAAATTTCATTTCATTACTGTAGACTACCGCGATACTAGGAAATACAGCAAGCATTTTGTGTACACAGAAACAGGAGGTTGCTTGGGTAAGGGAGTTAAAGAGAATAAGGAGAGCAGAGGAAGAAAGGAGGAGTCGATCTATATAGTCCAACGAATTTTCACAGTAATTTCTTTTAGCGAAATGAATTGCGATACGATTGAAATGGAGTTCTTCGAAAATTGCTGCAACTTCCGGACAGGTTCGCCTACTTGAGCTCCTATAAATCCAATTTTTCTCTGCCTCCAATAAGATGTCCCTCTCAATCCCTCCACTAGAATGGTAAAACAAAATAACACCTAGGTCTAAATGAAAACAAAAAATAAAGTTAAGAACTAAGTAGACTTACCTATATATTGAATAACTATATTCGATGTTAGCTTACGTGTATATCAAGTCGATAGCCCTTCATCAAATTTAACGTCGTCTGTGTATGTTCTTTATCTGGTCGGTATTTAGTGTTCGTGCAAGGAAGGAATGGGAATCCCCTGATAGTCATATGACAGTAATGAATATTTATATTATGACAGAAATGAATATTCATATAAGTTCTTAAAGTCCAAAAGTTTGGTGAATAAGTAAATACTGTAGAAGGCACAACTACGGAAGCTTAAACGTGCCAACAACATAAGAAAACCTTGCCACAATAATTCAACATTTTGCAGTAAATTGTTTAGATAACAAGATAATATCTTATCATAAAATCAGAAAATTGTTGGATTGCTCAGTTGCTCTTACTGAGCAATTGAACATTTTTCTGCAAAATGTTTAATTGACGACTTATCATATTCGTCAATTCAACATTCTTCTGCAAAATAATAAATTGTTCACTTCATTCCAACTAAGCAATTTTCTGCAAAATGTTCAATTGTTCACTTCATTCCAACTGAGCAATTTTCTGCAAAATGTTTAATTGACCACTAATCGTATCTCGTCAATTCAACATTTTTCAGCAAAATGTTTAATTGTTCACTTCATTCCAACTGAGCAATTGAACAATTTTCTGCAAAATGTTTAAAGGCATTGAAGACTCCCCAGAAACCGCGTGCCGCGATCTGAAAAAGTTAACTTTCCGTTGCTTGCAAGTGAAGTTTTCTTCTTGTCGCTACAAAATACAGACAGTAATGAAAGGTGATACATTGTTATCTTTAATCTAGACCTGACTCGGATGTCCATCGCTGCTATATGTACACTGTGTTGTGGGTATTGACCATAGCTGCATGTATTGACTGTACACTAGTGTCTAATTACTGACGGTAGCAATTAAGCTGTGTGTGTATTTTCTGGGATCGATGGTGGTGTTTAACACTACTGTTACACCTCATTCGAAACTAGGTCAAATTACCGGCATTAGAGGTTTCTTTGTGCTCGAGTCTTCATGCACACTCTTTAATTGACAACTTTTCATATGTTGTCAATTCAACCATTTTTTGGAAAATGTTAACAATAATAGCCCGTCAATTAAATATGTTGCGACAAATTTTTGAATAGGCTCGCATCATAATGTCATCACTTCACCATTGTGCAGCAAAATTTTAATGCAGCGAAACTGAATCATTAATTAACATTTTTACGTTACCCTAATGTTTCTATTCAAAGCAGAACTGTGCGTTAAACACAGACAACGGCAGATGTCAGAATTATGCTGGCAGTTGCGAATGGTATTTGCATTGGAGAAACAAATTTGGCCGAATAGGTCTTGAATTTTGGCAGTTTGCTATTCTGAATAATAAAATATTTGACGCTGAAATAAGCGAAAATTTTATCCTTCGAAACAAAATAAGAAAATCTTCATTTCGACCTTGTGACCATTTTTCAATTAATTTTACGATGTTCCTTATAAAGCACCGTACTGACTATATTTACATCTGGGCATCCACTGGACTCATCCACTTTAAGTTATAATAATAGTACACAATAAAAGCATATTGTATGCTGTACTTTACCGCAGGACTAAATACGCGAAGTGTAATGTTACGATGTTTCAGCAGGGCGATTTGTCCAAGAAAGGACAACTGCTAGATAAAGCAAAAGCCGCAAGAGAAGAGAGAGCCTTGACGAAAAAGAAAGAAGAAGCAGCAGTAAAGATACAGGTGATCTACACCATGACGTGATACAAATAGTGTATTCCAAACCTTCACTAAAGTAGGCCTACAAGTACTGTACTACACTGTCACTCTCTCACGATAGGCTATACTGTTATTGTTAATCTTATAAACCGCTGGCCATACTGTTACAAATACAAATGAGGGATTTGCCCAGGAATGTTTGATTGCCGAACAGATTTGTGCGGTAGTGGGATGCACGTCCTGGGGAGGGGTATCAGAGGTGGTCCCTTTCCATTTGGAAATTTTGTGCAAATGAAGTATGCTTAGGCCTAGAAAGGCTAGATGGCAAAGGGTGCTATCTTTTTCCTATTCTGACACTAACTTCTGGGCCAAATATTCTCCTATATTTCGGTGACGGTAAAATCTGTTAAAAATAGTCATTAAAAAGTGCCGGGCGGAAATGTTTATTTACTGGTCGTACTGGGAGCATTCAGAACTGCCGGGGACGTAACCCTCACCCCACCTCACCCCCCACCGCCTGACGTGAGCACATTCCTGCAAGTGGGGTTGTAACTTTGGAACTGACTGTTGTGATTGTGTTAAACTATGTAAGTTGCAATGTTGTGACTCAATAACATTCAGAAATATTTCTGTGGTTGGCATGAGAGTCAATCCATTCCCATCTATCTGACAGTTAGGCCTAGTGTTATTATTTAGACCAATGGTATGATGGTACTTGGTAGGTGCCCAGGGTTACCATTGTGTGACCATTAGTTGCTTCTACAGCTGATATCTTCTAAACTTCTACTTTTAACAAGTATAGTCACACATATCTAAAGTGACCTATAACTGCTGTAAATGCAAAGTGTTAGTTTAGTTTAGTAGAAAAAAGGATCAGGAGGGCCACTTAAGTCCCATCAAGGACGTCCCTTTTAGGAGAGCAAATAACTGAAGACACAAACACTCAGACCCGATTACAATGCTTAAAGTGCTTGTCCAAAGCTTTTCTTTAACCAATTCACACTACTTGCAAGTACAACTTTCTCAGGCAAACCAATCTACTCATTCACAACCCTACTAGATAAAAGTTATGCCGAATATAATCCTACTTTGTGACTTTGGAGTTTAAGACAATGGCCTCTGGTAAAAACTGCTATTAGCAAACATGAAAAAGTCAGTGAAGGATAAATCAAAACTATATACAATCTTGAAACCATGAATCAAGTTACCACGTAACCTCCTAAGCTCCAGTTTGGTGAGATTCAACAGTTGTAACCGCCTATAATAAGGAACACAATTTAAGGAACGAATCAATCTAGAAGCCCTCCTCTGGACCACTTCGAGGTCCAGAGGGTAAGTCACTGCTAGCAAGAGTTGTCTTACTTTTTTCCCCACCAACAGGCGCTTGTGAGAGGCTTTCTGAGCCGAAGACGATTCCAACATTTGATGCTACAAAGTTTGGACAAACTTCTTTCCGAATGTGGTGCAGAGCAAACATTTCCCAAAGAGTCATTGAGACCTTGTGAGTAAAAGAAAAAGAAGTGAAAGTAGAAATGTTTAATGTTGCACAGTTTTTGAGGAAAAGTTAGTTCTTAGTTTCCCCTGATTTTCCAAACCGGCCAGCAGTTCAATTAATAAAAAGTCTGGAGGCCTAGTGTTATTGATTTCAAGTACAATTATGTACAATGTAAATTTGTTAACTTACATTATAATGATCAGCTTTTAATTCTTTTGACAAAACATGTCTATTTTCATTCATTCTTCCATTGCTTAATATATCGAATAGATTATCACCTACTACATAAATGTCAGATTGTTATTTGTATCAAGATTGTAACCCCTTTACTTTGTTATTTTTTGATCACACGTGCACAACAATAAGCTATTATAATTAAGGGAAGAAAGGCGACTTGAGTAACCTATTGAAAGTTTAGCTTAAGGCAGTACAATAAACACCGATCATTAATAAAATGCAAGACATTCAGTAAAGCCTCGTGACCCTCGTCACTTGTGATCTAGATATCATTACAAAACTGTATTGTAGTAATGGCTCTAGCCAAAATTCTTCCTTGTCACAATGTCACAATAACAATTAGGGATTCCCCTTCTAACTTTTTTCCCCCGCTATTGGAACGAGTAATATTTATAAATGACCAAGTCACTTTACTACCATGTAAAAAAAAATGCGCTCCAGAAAAGTCACCTGGCCACGCACTTGTGTGTTCTCATTCTTGGCATACAGTGATGCTGCTTTCCTCAAGGTAAATTATACAAACATAAAAGAACTTTATCAGGTCCAAGCGGAAATTCCTTTCTCCCTCACTTTTCTTGACAAGAAAGTACAACTTATCAGTGAAAAGTCAGCCTGAACTTGTTATGGGAATCAGTATTAGGCTAGGATAAACCACTGACACTAGTGTTTCTTGTACTATAGTAAGAGGCCTATACAGCATTGATATATTGACTACTGAACATGTGGTCAGAGTAGTGAAAAGACAAGGAAAATCCCCCTCCCCCCCCCCCAACTTCCCGAAATGGAACCCAAGTCCTTTTTTAATTTTTTTTATTTCTGAATACGATCGTCAAATAATCAATTCACAAACATGGAAATAACAATCATTTAGAACACATAATATTGCATAAAATAGGTGTCTTATAGTTGAAACTTAGTTTAGTTAATTAGTTTAGTTAATTGATAAAAATTTGATGATCCAAACTGTTTGATAATTCGAACTTCTCTCAGCCCAACCAGTTCGGATAATCAGGATTTTACTATACTAGCAGTTTTTCAATACTTCTGTATGGTATGACATCTTTGACCTTAAAATTCTTTAGTGTTAGAGCCTCATTTTATCTGTCTGTTTTAAGCAGAGAGTAACCATTTCTGATAAGTACTAGCAAGCGATCACATAATTGCCATGAGGTTCCTTTTCCCCAGCAGTTTGGCCGTTTGTTTTCTTTGGCAATCAACGTTGGTAATTCAGTTTAAAATTCCAAATCCTAGTGTGACATTCACAGATAACAGTTAACCATAAACATAGCTCAATTGTTGACTGAAAATGTAAATGAGAAAATACATGACATTTGGAAATTTTTGTTCCCACTTCCAGCATTGGTGTTTTATGCAGCTTCTCAGAAGTTCCTGTTCATCCACAGGAGACAAAATATCAAAGATGAAGAAAAGGTTTGCATTAAAGATGATTGTTCTCAGGCAGAGGATTGATGCCGAAATGTTTTGATGACAAAATAGCTGCCTACTTTAAGTTTCCAAATTTCTTATAGTACTAGCAAGTTAAATCAGGCAGCAAAATTAATCTATTTCAAGGAATGATGAACTTGATCATGAGATGCAGCAGAAGCATAAAATATTGTTGTATTTTTCCCTAAATTGTCTGCCTCTGGAATACCCCTTTAATATCGGTTGATTGTAGGCAGACATTTAGGTTTTTGAATGTCATAGTCTGACCGCAAAAAGAAGCATTAAATTTCTGAAAATCCAGTTCCCACCTGTAAAACGTACATGCTAATTGTTAGTTTATGCAGGGCGAGCCAGGAATTTTTTTAAGCTTGATTTACTCTCGAATTGTTTTTTCTCCTAAAGAACAAGGTGAAACGTATAAAAAACAATGGATTTTAATTTTGTTCAATCTCTTACTTGGGTATGCAAGACCAGGACCAAACTTGAATATATTTCCATGAAATTCATTTAAATTTTTTCAACGTTGTGAGGTTCAGTTATTACCAAGAGGAAATTCACCATCTCAATTTTAAATTGTATTTTTTTCCGCCCTTCAGAAAGTGGAACAGATGTGCCGTTACATCCTTGCCAGTATGGATAGCACCGATCCAAAGGTACGGTTCTGTTCCGATTCAAAATTCATCTAAATTTCTAATAATGCAAATTCCATCGATCAAATTTCTATCGTTGTATTATTACAAGCTCTGTGACCAGATTGCAAGCCCTTTCCAGGCTACATCATCGGAATCATGTCAGTGTATTAGCTCCATTACTCTGAGATTCATTGCTTTCCTGGGATGAATGCTGAACTGCAAGGATTAGGTACCAGTTGGTTGCTAAGGGGGCTGCAGCCACTGGCAGCCAGGATGTGTATGACATCATCTATTGCGCAACACAGTTTCATACAATCGACACTGCAGGCTGACAGAAATGATCCCTTTCTTCTTTGATATTGATTCATCCTTTGCTGTGCAGGATTTTGAATGTTTGTTCTTATCACTGGAGTAACTAGTTTGCAGGATTGATCTTTTATACGATGTCATTTGTTTTAAAAGTGATACATCTATATTTTATCAAATGAACTCTACCCAAAGTAACTTTCTCTGTGTGTAAGAGCTCAATTTTATACCTACTTCAGTCACTGGCGGATCCAGGGCCTTTGTTTGGGAGCGGCCAAAGTGGCATTAGAG
>KN887313.1:9526-20482 GCA_000934455.1 Apostichopus parvimensis | reverse complement strand
TGCGGGTCAGTTGGGAGCTCTGCATTTAATTTTAAACCAGAAAACGAAAAGGTTTAGACTAGTCTACCACTGCTATTCCTCTCGATTTTTTTAATGTCCAATCATATGATTTAGCGGATGTTCGGAAACACTTTTTGGCTCACCTTTGGGGGGGCCATGGCCCCCCTTGGCCCCCCCTTGGATCCGCCAGTGACTTCAGTACTATTGTGTGATAGATAGTAACATGAATTTTTTTCTTTGTTTTCTTAGGAATGGTATATTTCAGTGGCTCTCTCTAAAGACCATTTGATGGGTTGGATTCAACAGATTAAGGAACTCCTTTGGCTAGCTTGCCAACAGATGAAGAAATTAAAGGTAAAAATAGTGTTTAATGTTTGTTCTTGTAGGCTGTACTAAACATGATAGTCAACAGTGATGACCACTGAGACCCAATGAGAGGTGGGAGGTGAAAAAATTACATTGTGTGAACAAGCTGCCAGGCGCGTAGCCAAGGGGGGTGTTTTGGGTGTTCAAACACCCCCCATGGCCCAAGTGCCCCCCAAAAATATATGCAGAAAACACCAGTGACTTGGAGAGATACGCTAGTGATAATTAGCGAAGAAGCCGAGAAGATTGGGCTTTTGTCTGTAACAATTTCTCTATCGTCACGACTCACGTTACAGTATATGCCCAACTTATACGAACTCTAAATTATCGCACTAATGGGATTTTAGCTTTACTTTTAGTGAGAATCTAAGAGAACCGTGGTACCAAATATGCCAAAATCAATGATGTGAGAGTACCGTTAACTCTTTGGGTTCCCAGTTTGCTTGTCAACAGACTTCTACAGTCCAAACGAAGGGGAACTCTATAGGTCCGCAATTCTCTTGATCTTTTTATCTCTGATTCCCCAAATTATCCTTCTTACAGTTCAAACTTTTGAGTTGAAGTTGAACCTAGTTGCTTGTAAATTATATATATTGAGAAAGGTATCTCTTTAGGTTCGCATTTTCCTTGCATCAATAATTGAGTCTATATAGGATTACATTTTTCTGATGTGAATAGAATTATTCCACAAAATAATTATCAATATTCTTTTGCATGATTTGAGCTCAAACATTGCACCATTTTGCATCTAGAGGCCTTAAAATTCCATTTTTTCGCCAAAGGGGAGGGGGACACCCCCTCCCCTTAGACCCCTCCCCCATTTCAGTCTCCAGCAAAACACCCCCCATGAACAATTCCTGGCTACGAGCCTGCAAGCGCCGTCACATTTGGGTCCATTGTTACATTAATGAAAGAATTATTTGACTACAACATTGTCACTGGTCATGTGTATGACATCTTGCTTTTCTTCAAGCCTTGTATCTAATATCATACTTTATAATTAAATTTTCAAATGGTGGATATGTAGATCACTTTTCATTGGTATGAAATAGTTTGCTCCATTTTAGGTCAAGCTGGAGGAAACCTAGTTTGGGTCCAAGCTTAAAGCAGTAGTCTGACATGAAAAAAAAGTGAAAGACAACCAACATGTTATAAGTTTGTCAATATGTGTCTAGGGCTAGATAGGAAAGAGAATGTAAGTTTTATTAAGATGATTCTCTTTCACAGGTCGACACTAATATTGATCTCTTAGCTATACTTTTTTCAATTATCATCCCTAAAAGAAGAACCAACTTTATAGAAAAATGTTATCATGCACATCACAGTAATGTAGTATGTATTGTAATTCTCACATACATACAGACATACGTACATACAGACATCGAGTCAATATGACTGCACAATACATAAATCTTTCTCTATGGTATGCATAGTGCAAGCTCCCTTTGTTACAGTAATTTGGTGTCTGTTTTCTTGACTGGGACCTGAAGGCATTTATTTTTTAAACATATTTTTTTTGTAACCATGAATCATTTGAGAAACAAAGTCAATACTGTTAAATCAAGGGTGGGCATAAATTTCATCGTTCGGGACGCAATGAAATGTTGCAACCCAAAGCGTTTCTCAACCCTTACGGACATACCTATTCCCGTGACAAAAATAGACATATGACGTCATATGGAAATGAAAGAGCAGAGAGTTCTATGTTTTAGTCCATCTATGATGTTGAAATATTCTATCACTAGTAGTAGCTATATGCATACTGCTCCTGCAATACATAATACATATAGCATGTCTTCCTTTCCTAATGGCTACAGTCTTTGTCGGCCCTATACAAAGATTTCTGAAAGCCTGCTGGCAGGCTGCAGAAAATTCACCTGCTAGTTGCATGTGGCCTGGGTCCACACTATGCTGAACTGTGTGTTACATTGTTGTAACCAAACAGATGTTTCTGTAGCTGTAGATCTATGAAACTTGTTTAAATGTGTATTTAGCACTGCTGTTACATAATGGCTACTTGTGTGTATTTAGCACTGCTGTTACATAATGGCTACTTGTGTGTATTTAGCACTGTTGTTACATAATGGCTGCTTGTGTGTATTTAGCACTGCTGTCACATAATGGCTACTTGTGTGTATTTAGCACTGCTATTACATAATGGCTACTTGTGTGTATTTAGCACTGCTGTTACATAATGGCTACTTGTGTGTATTTAACACTGCTATTACATAATGGCTACTTGTGTGTATTTAGCACTGCTGTCACATAATGGCTACTTGTGTGTATTTAGCACTGCTGTTACATAACGGCTATAACCATGAATGTATTTTTTTCAATTTATAGCCTGAAAATCCTTCAGATGCCAAGTTGTTATCACTGTACCTTCACATGCTAGTGAAATTTACTAGTACAACTACATGGAAGATTGTAAAAGTTCCTGGAGGTAGGTAAGAGGTTGATATTCCTAAGTTTTAACACTGTGCTCTCTCCTCTGTAAGTAATAGTAAACCAATCACCATTCAGGTATCCTGAAGTCAACATTTGGCCTGCCATGGAAATTGAGAGCTTGTTAGGTCTCAGGAATACTGACTGTCATTAGAATTGATTTAAAAGTGTGATCTCGATGTTGATGAAGGCATGTGTGGGACCATCACAGACTCCATCTATGAGCATAGACAGGCTTAAACAAGCAGGACAAGGTATTATAGGGACGTGATTGAGGAAATGGAGGGTGTAGTAAGGCTTTTGTTGATGAATTTTGGAAGTCGTGCTGTGTTAGGCAAGTGTGTGCTGAGTTAAATGTTTCTTGCATGATGAAGAGAGACAAGCTATAGACAACCAAAGAAGCAACTTTTCAGTTGTGTAAAAACTCCTTGTCAGAAAGATGGTTTCCATTTCTAAATACTGTTTTGCAATCATTGTGGTGCTGAAGTAAGTTTAAACTAATCCATGCATTTGTCATTTACATTTATCTTCCTTCAATATATGCTTTCTTACAGTATAAAGTCTTAACAATGTTCCGTGGATATGAAAAGTAAGAATGAATTCCTCTGTCTCGAAAGATGATCATTTTTTGTGTACTGGTAAAGTTCACAGTGATGTGAAATTAAGGCTTTTTGTCTCACCAAAAAAATGTAAGTGAGTTAACTTTGTAGTGACCAAATGTTAGCTGTTTTATCTTGAAAGTAATAATCATGGCTTTTGATGAAACAGTTTTTCCCTCACTTTCATATGATTTCAGCTGAAGGGCTTCTACCAAGCCTGAATCAACTATGTGCAAACATCATGGGTCATTTAGTGTCCAAGGGCCTCTATCCTGTACTGAAGGATCTGCTAGAGAAAGGCCTCGCAAGGTCAAAGCCAAGTTTCTCCAAACCAGTATTAAGTGCAATATTCACAGTAGCCTGGAGGTTAGTATTTTAACTGAAAGTTTGCTTCATCAGCGGATTTTTACAATGCTCTCTATAGAAATCCTGATAGCTTTTGAGTCTCATCTTTTAGAACAAGTTTACGTCAACATCAGCTTGATACAAGGTTGTTGAAAGAAGAGCAAAAGCATAAAACAACACAGAAACCGAAAAGGCAGTTTGGGACAACTGACTACTTAAAAATATTATGGTCGAACCTTGCACCTTCTGTTCCTGTGTAGGCTTTAGATATTGTTGAACACACCGAAAAATACCGACACTTGTTACGAAAGCCGTGCCCAGATGGTGTATATTACTTGAAATGTTCTTGGTTCTGGGGAGCTTCCTAATTGGTGAACAGCACATGTTCATTAATCCTTCATTACCGCCCTCAGTGCAACGGTAAACAAACCATCCATTGCACTACCCAGAGAGGTACAGAAACTACCCCGAAAGTAGGACTAAGAGCAAGTAACCACTTATGTAATAAACCAAACCTAAAGGGGCTAACAGTTATTGTTGCATAAATTAAATCAGAAAGTACAGTTAGTCTCATCATAATAAAAATACCCTCACATTAAATATGTCTGTAATGATGGATATTCTTGTCTCTTTTTCAGACCTTTTATCGGTAGCAACCTCTCGCCTCATCTTACTCATGTCTTCATCCTTTACATCTTCTCTGTGCCTGGCTTGATCATTCATCTCAACAGACTTTCCCCTGAGGTAAGATTCTGTCAATATTTAGGTGTTTATGATAACAAATGGGGTCACCTAATGGTCACACATTGCTAACATATCTTGTACACAGAACCAAACTTACCCACAAACGACGATTGAGAAACAAGTGTATTCACAATGACATCAGCTGGTATGAATTATCACTCTGCATTGTTTCTGGTCAACAATACAGCTTAGCTTTCACAAAAAAAGCCCTGTCATAGGAATTACATTCAGAGAGAGAGTAACCTCCCTCCCCAACCCCCACCCCACCCCCCTGTAGCTTATGTGTTGCATTCCTATCTGTATGAATAGTGACAGATAGTTTAAGTTTTTACATAAGTGCAATGAAACGTGGGGTTTTGGATAGCATGGCCTCAGATAGCATGTAAGGCCAATAACATTCCACATTGAATAAACATTTTTTATTTTGTGAGGAGTTTGTTAACGTCTGACCTCTGACCTCCAGATTCAATCTTAGCTACAAAGATGATTTGTATTTGTAAGTCAGAGAGAGAAGTGAAATTTGTTAACACTGAAGATGCAGCAACCCATTGTTAAGTCCTGTAATCTTGAGACCATTCTGGGACCTTTTTAGCTTGAGACCAGATTGGAGCTGTAAAGATGGTTTGTGCTTGTAAATCAGGGATGGTTGTGGAAGGAAGTTATTAAATACTGAGTATGCATCAACCCCTTGTTGAGTCCTGTAGTTGAGAGTGCTGGACAAGCTGAATGGCTCACACTGGAATGGAGCAGGACAAATTAAAATGTAGATTTCATTGTATGAAAGCAATAAACACCAGGTCATAATAAATATTTTATCCAAGTCTACTGGAAGTCTGTCCAATGCCTCGTCATGTAGCAAAATCATCGTGGTTTTGTTTCTATTTCAGAGCTTAGCTGTTTTGAAGAAACACAAGTTATTTTCTCACATCCTAACCTACTTTGATAACAAAGACAATGCAAGGAACCTTTTCACCTCTTTGGATGGGAACTATTCATTATGTGTAGCAGGTAAGTTGCATGTGCTTTTGTGGGGTGGAGGAGGGGGATGAGGGGAGGGGAGGGGATGTAGTGGGGAGGTGAAGTATGAGGAAACAAGCAGAAGTTTTGATACCAATGTACCTGATCTAACTTATGGACAGATTCAGTCAGATTAAGTCTTTAATGGCATATATAAAAAATGGTTTTCCCAATTGTATAATAAAAAAATCCAAGATAAAGCTAAAACATTCAATTGGATAGCCACCTGACATGAAGTGTAAGTAATATGCCGTTTGGCCACTCCCAAATGTTTACATGCTGCTTAGCCCTGTAAAATAACCGATATTATGATCATTATGTTATTAATTTGGTGACAGAAACCAAAGTAGCTTAAATGTATACTAGTGCTGATAGTCGACTCTTACTTTTGTAGTCGATTAATTGCATAGCTCTTCTCGCGATTACTGTGATTACTGGATTACAGTTATGATGTAACCACTGTCATTTTTGCAGAAATAGTCAAAACAAATCTTTTCTCCATGGTGGGCTGTCTTTATTTGTTCTTTCGTGTATTAACATGTGGTGTCTAATTCATGTTAAACATCTACCAAACAAAAACTGTGAATAACTTTCAATTTAAAAGCTACCTATGGGTGGTATATTATCCATGCCAGTATGAGCTACCTATGGGTGGTATATTATCCATGCCAGTATGAGCTGCCTATGGGTGGTATATTATCCATGTCAGTAAAATCTACCTATGCGTGGCATATTATCCATGTCAGTATTATATACCTATGTGTGGTATACTGATGTTACTTCATCTCTTTTCTTTTCCAGCTAACTTGATCAATCTGGCTCATTTGGACATTGAAGCTCTTGGTGGACAAACAGCTGCTTTTTCCGTAAGCTGATATTTCTTTATATTTCTAGGCGGTTCCCTTATCTGTGGTTGTCTTTAAGAAGTCCCTATCCTGCTCCTACTTGCTACCCTGCTGCTAATTTGAAAAGTATTTTGGAATTGTCCCTTAGTTCCTTGTTTGAAAACACGTACCATCGCCAATAAGCCGACCCACACCTTCAAAAGTAAAACTGATATTGTCAGTTAAGGAGCCAATTTGAACTGGTTTAAAGTGACAGATGTATCGTGATTACAATCTTTGAAGAACAAGCAGTGTATTGCTTTCCACTGCACACACAACAGTATTAGTTTGATGACAAACTGCAATAGTGATGCTATTCCGTCATTTGTTTGTGTTTATTTTCTTGTAGATGTCTCATCAATGTCAGTATTTGTCTTCTTACAAGAATTTTTGTGAAATTTAGTTGGCTCTTTTTCCATCCTAACATTAGAGAGCCGTGCGTGACCTCTTACATCACTGCTGCTCCTTTACCGGTAAAAAGAAACAAAGTGCAACCCAGTGGCATCCAGTACTGGGATGGTACTCTCAACCCATGAACAAGAGGTTTGTATATATATAGCATGAATGATAGACTTCATTGGAGGATTAGGGGGGGGGGGGGGGGGGGGGTGGGGTGGGGATAAAAGTGGGACTGGGAAAATAGTAGCTTCAGTACTAGGATGGTACTCTCAACCCATGAACAAGAGGTTTGTATAAAAACCAGCATGAATGGTAGGGTTCATTGGAGGCAGTAGAAGGGAGGGGGGGGGGGTTCAAATCAAAGGCATCCATTACCATGGTGGTACTTTTAAACCATAATTAAGGAGTTTGTGTTACCCCAGACTGAAGGCAAGAGAGATGGGGGCAATGATTGTAGAGTTAGGGACGGTTAATTTGGGTTTGTAATGGAAAATGCAAATGCAAAATGAGGTCATTATGTCAAAGAGAATATACAGGTATTTATGTTTTTATTTATTTTTTCTGTAGAAAAGAATGTCGTTTCAACAGAACATGAGCAATTGTTTAAAATATTAAGCTCTGTCAAATTATGAAAAGTTTCAATTCATGACATAATGTGATCGCTGAAAGACACAGCACTACATACTTGATTCGGTTTGGTCCAGCATTGAGAAATATTGTTCAATTCCTTATGATGTACACTGTGTTACATTGGTGTCCTTTCATTTTCTGAAAGGTTAAATGAAGCCATGCCATTTGTCGCAGTCCAGCTAAAGATGTTATGGGGTCCTTCTGTTTTACAAACTGTGGTGTTACTATCACTGAAGGGCGCCCCCACTGATGAATCAGTGACCACATCCAACCAAAAAATGGAGACAAAAGGCAAGTAACAGGTTTTAACAATAATAATAGTAGTAGTAATATAATGATAATATTAATTACACTCACTTGATTGTGAAGTGATTATATTTTATTATTGTTATATATTATTCATATATTTATATTTTAATATGATTTCCAAACAATCTCAAGGAATTGTAGCTTAGATATTTTTCTTTTTGAGTTACCCTGATGATAGAGCATGTTACAGGTCCACATGGTGTGATAAATACTCTACCTTAGGAAGGTCATCTTGTATGACAGCCTGGTAGATGAGGAGGTAAGAGGAGGGAGGAGGAGAGGGTATAGTTTCAGAAGGGGAGGAGCTATACAATCATTTTATGCATATTCATATTATGCATATTCATATGACAGAACTTAATCATAGCTGAAATATGATTTACAATATAAGTACTAAAATATTAACTGAGAGGTGTAAAATTACTATCTATGGTCTATTTGGCTTAAACGTTTGACTGTGCCCTCGTGGTGTAAATGATAATGCTCAAACATGGAATCAACGTCCACCCAAAGAATCATTTTCTTTTGAATTTTATCAACAGGACGAAGCTTTTTCCAGAAATTGAAATTATCCACCTCAAAGCTTAGTGGAATCAAGACTGGAAAGAGCTTAAACTCACCGGAAGTAAAACTAGTCTGTGAGGTGTGCGGCATGTACTTAGCAGCACTCTCTACAATGAAGGAACTCACCAGGGACATTCTCACAGGTGAGATTATAAATGGAACAGGTATGTCAGACTTAGTCTGTGAGGTGTGCGGCATGTACTTAGCAGCACTCTCTACAATGAAGGAACACACCAGGGACATTCTTACAGGTGAGATTATAAATGGAACAGGTGTGTCAGACTTAGTCTGTGAGGTGTGCGGCATGTCCTTAGCAGCAACAACGAAGGAAATCACCAGGTTCTGAAGTTATTATTAACTACTCACCATCCCCCACCCCCACCCCTTACAACATCAAATCAAACCCTTGTAAAATCAAATGCCTCACTTGTAACAGAACAGGGTCATCTTCAAATTCTCCCTTTGTTTGTAGGTTTAAGTTATAAAGAGCTACTTCTTCCCAGACTCTGGAGGTTTATGACGGAACTTGGACCTCAGGGTGGTCTCCATGTGTTTCAAGAATGTCTCCCTCGTGATCTGGAAACACATCCACCCATTCTTTCGGTTTTGGTCTTATTCTGCGATGTTGCCAGTTATCTCATAGTGTAAGTACCTTCTCTGTGAAGTAATGATTTGATTAAACAAACGACTTTCTTATAACTCTCATTCGTCGCTGAAGCGGAGACAGTGCTCATTCAGTTCTTTACCTTTCCCGAAAAATGAATTTATGTCGGTCAGGGTATATTTTGCAATGTGGCACAAAAGAAGCTCATTTGGTTTTGAGGTGATGCACGCTGGGAAGGCTGCAAACTTTGTTTGTTTTGCTTGTTGCAATTTTCTAAATAAATAATGATTCTATGTATTAATTATGTAAGTTCACTGTATTGTTGCCAGTATTTCAGTGCTATGTTGTATAAATTAACCCCAACGGTCGTCATCGTGAAGTATTCCCTGCTTTTATGTTTCTTTCTCTGCTTTCACAGGATTCTTGACGATACAGAGTTTTACAGTCAACAGATTCCATTCCACCTGGAGGACCTCGTCTCGGTTACAGGATTTCTAAATTCATTCGTGTTCAAGATGATAGTCAATAACGAGACGGGTAAGATGTTTCTAGTTTCTGTTCTGTCACTGTTTAGTTACTTCCTGTTGGTCAACTATAAGTCAGGGTAGCCAAAGGATGGGGAGAGGGGAATGGAGGAGAGGGGAAGGGAGAGGAGGTAGGGGGGTTGTATGCTTACTTTATACCGAAGTGTACATATTTTATGATTTTCTTGCTGTAATGTTCAATTGCTGTAATGTTCAATTGCTGCACTAATGAAGCTTTGAAAGTTTCACAGGCCACAAAATAATTGCTCACCTGTGTTTCAAGTGTCACAGATTATTTTGCTTTGTGCCGTAACAATATCTAATAGGATGTGTACAAACCAGCATGTAACCTTGTACCAAGTCATCCTGCTACTGAAACGACAAATCTGGTGCAATCTTGCTGATGTTTAAAATGCTCGATTAGTTTTGTTTTTGAGAAATTAGTCGAATCCAATATTCTAACAGTTGCAAGACAGAATGCCTCAATCAATTTGTTTGTCCAAAAGTTGGAGGGAAAAAATATGAAATTTTCAACAACAAAAAAGAAGGAAATTAACTTTGGGCTTTATATCTTTGCTCTTTTATTTACATAATTGACATTACCCAGTTTTATATTTTTGTGTTGTTTGTTTGTTTGTTGTTCTAGATTCCAAGTCAGTTAACACATTGGTCTTCAATTCCACCTATACATTGCTGATGATTCTCTACGACAGGGACTGCAGAAGGGCGTTTGCACCTCCAAACCATTGGTTGATAAGGTATGACCAGAAAATATCAACAAACTTTTCAACTCTTTTTTTCAATCCAGTGGTGAAATATGTGTCTGACTTTACTAGTCAAGTAGACTTATTTCCACTGGTCCAGTTAACTTGTCTGGAGCATGAACATCTGGGAACAGTATCCCTCTCAACCTCAGGGTTCCTCTGATTATCTTGGTTGCCCTTGAGAATTATTGGGAGTCTATAAGGGCAAACTGGTCCAAAGTGAGGGCAAAGTAGTCCAAGGTGTGGGCGCAATAGCAAAATGGGGACGTTAAAAGGTCAAGGACTTGTTAATATTTCACTGACTTATCGATGCTGTCTAGAAAATCAAGAAAAGTCTAAAAGTGCTATCTGGGGCAAAGAAAACTGACATTTAATTGACCTTGGCCCAACCGTTACGAGGCTGAAGTCATTGTTGATATTCACTAGGGCAGGGTCCATGAACTTTTCTTCATTGTCTCTAGGGATTGTTCATTGACAATTTTCTTGAACTCTTCACATATTTGCCAGCCAGAAGCACCTCAAAGGAGGAATTGTGTTACTAGGTAGTAGAACGTAGATGTTTTAAGATCCCATTGTGAAATGTTACAAGCCCTATGGCAATATTGAATGCCTCACTTTCTTTACTTTCAATATTTTAACCGACAGAGAGGTGAAATCACCGCCATGTAAGACGTACCTAGAAGTGGATAATAATCCCCAAGGAATGATAATAAGACAGATGATACCACATGTGATACCTCACAGAGATGTAAGTAAAACAGA
>KN887312.1:7682-26153 GCA_000934455.1 Apostichopus parvimensis | reverse complement strand
TCATGTACAAATGTTTATTATTTTATTACATGATATTGACCCAAATGGAGATGTTGTGTATTTATTAAAGACGAAAGACGACTATAAATTCCATATGACACTAGGACTGCTTTGAATAAAGTGTCAATAACTAAATCAAAGTTAACTTGTCAGAAAAATCTCGTTCTTTAGCTAGTGCACATTGGTTTTCCGAAAACCCCTTCGACATGGCCGGGGACCTTTTTAGGTACACATGCTTTGATGTTGCGATTTATATCATGCTAAACAAATGTATTTGGTGTTGCTACTCATTTGGCACAAAGAGTTTGTTTAAAGGGTGTGAAGACTCGCGCAAAAAGAAACGTCTAATGCCGGTAATCTGACCTAGTTTCGAATGAGGTGTAACAGAAGTGTTAGACACCACCATCGATCCCAGAAAATGCACACATAGCTTGCTACCGTCGGTAATTAGACACTATAGTGCACAGTGTACACACGATACAGCGATGGACTTCTCAGGTCCAGCTAGAGATAACAAGGTATCACGTTTCATTACTGTCTGCATTTTGTAGCGACAATAGCAAAACTTCACTTGCAAGCAACGGAAAGTTAACTTTTTAAAGATGGCGGCAATCTGTTTGGGGCGAGTCTTCAATGCCTTTAACGTTTCCATATCATGATACAGGTGACCTTGGAAGGATTTTTCGTAACTAGAGAATATATTGTTTCCAGAGACTTCCAGAGAATAGACAACGTTGGTGTCAAATGTCACTGAATTATGAGACGATCAGTGAAACACAATCACATAAAACAGATATACTCGCCCGTCGCTCGATGTAACCCTCTTCGTTATTCGCGCATGCGTAAATGAATGCCCCACCTACAATAACATCGACATATGATATAGATTATGATTCGTGTTCATTCCCGTTCTATTGTTCAACTGACTTCAAGCTGCCTTCAAGAATCTAATTGTAACGAGCTCAATCAGGTGGGATATTAACCTTACAAACATTTTGGCCTGTTGCTTGGAGGCCATTTTCGTTACCATTAAACACCACTCCAAATGCTATTTTGTTGTAGGCCTTAATTAATGCTTTCAGTATAGATATTTACAATATATATCATTCAAGTTGAATGTAACTTATATGTCAACTTGAGTCTGGGCATTCTGTTATTCCATGCATATATACCCAGCAAACACATAAACGTTTTTAAAACGTTATGAAAATGTTTCGTCTTTTGTTTTGAAAACATTATTTGTGGTGTAATAAATATGTCACGAAGACGTTTTCAGGCTTTATTTCAAAACATTTTTTTTCGTTAAAACATTAATATAACGTTTTCAAAATGTGAGAAAAATATTACATCCCATAAAAACGTTATGCCGACGTTTTCATAACACCACATTTAACGTTATAAAATATATATACATATTTTAGAGGCTCTTTTAAAAACGTTATGATAATGTTTTGTGTTTACTCACCAGTCAGATACGGTACTCTATAGGTTATATGTTGACTTATTTCTCAGTTGAAAATCCAATGGTGCGCCCAAGAGAAAACTGTGGTCAACTTGAGTATTCTGGATTTTTATTTAGAAAACATTTTCAGTCTTAAATTATATTAAATATACGAAGGAACTTAGTAGGCGTATAGAAACAGGGGCTCAAAAAAGGAGGCGGGGATCACCCTTTCAATTGTCAAGGTGTGGGGGTGGGGATGGGGGAGGGGCAGTAGACTTTTTCTGCTGTCTCACATCATCAACTAGTGATGCACTTCAAGGCTTCGTTTTGTCATTCAGCTGGATCCTTTGCATTAGCGAACAACAACAACAACATCAATAAACAAAAGGTGTCAGGTACTCAAGCTGTAAAATGATTCGTTTCATATATCTCATAATTCGTTGTATATTTGCCCTTTCTCCTAAAGTTTGATAAAAAAGTCGAAATTTACTTGTAAAAGGTAACAATATCAATAGAAAACCGAAATAAAAGGTGGGAATTTTGAGATGAAACATTTAAAAATTCGACATAGAACTTCCGAAATTGAAAGCAAAGCTTTGAAATGTAGAAAAAAATATTAACATTTCCAGAAAAATGTACATTTCAGGTAAAAGTTGGGTCCAAGAAGTCGAAGACTTGATATAGTTAAATTTCGATAAAAAAGGAAGTCGTAGTTTTGACAACGCAGTTGGGATCAAATAGTCGAAATTTTCAAATAAAATAGTCAGAACTTTGGCAAAATAAGTCGAAATGCTAATGGAATCAAAATTTACTGATGAAGGTCAAAAGCTGAAACAGAAATTCGAGAAAATTGTCCAAATTTAATAGTCGAAGATTCAATATAAATATTGTAATTTCTGAAGCTTTGTCATTAAATATTCGAAATTGTCAGAAAAGTCTAAACTTCGAGTACTTTTTTTTTTAATTGTATCGAATTTTTATATTGAGCATATTCCAAAGTGTGTTAAATGACATAGTCGAAATGTTGCGATAAAAAGTCACAATTTGTGGTGTAATTGTCGAAATAGTCCCTACATAACTTCGAAAAGTTACGAAAAGAAATTCGAAAGTTTTGAGAAAATAGTCAAAATTCATCACTCGTCGCCTTTCAGTGAATTTCATTTCCACCTTCATCACCTTCGGTTACAGTAAACTTCCAAAATGATTCGCGGAGGAGGAATGGCAACGATAATTCTGATTATCTGCGGCTTCGAGCAACTCTGTGCTGCTCACCTGGAAGGGATCGGTATCGAAGCTCACTGCCCCCCTCACTGGACATTTTGGGGTCAGCATTGTTACAGGTGAGACATATCGAATCGTGATGTAATTAGATGTATTACATATTTTCATATATAGGTTATACCCACGTCAGTAGACCCCATCTTGGTTCTTCTTCAATCGGAAGTGTATAAATACTGACGGTATGGAACCTCATTTCCCAGTGCGTATTTTACCGTAGTCGCTACCGGAACTTGATTACCCTAAAGGAAGAAAAAGACATTATTGTGTCTTGATTGAAAGTAATACCACTACCGCAGTTGACTGGCTACACTGAGTAAGTCGTTGTTAATATCATACAGGTTTGCTTTAGTTTATTTTGTAGCTAATTGTGTACGATTTTTTTCACCCGTTAATTAAAGGTTTTTTAACAACCCTAATTTGGATTGGGTATCAGCCGAGCAATACTGCAACCAGTTTGGAACCGTCCACGATGGAGGAGAGGATCAGTTAGCTCATCTTGTATCAATCCATTCGGAACTTGAAAACACCTTTGTTCGAGCTTTGTGGGAGAGTCTCCGAGAACCCTCTACCGACAGAAAGGTGAGTAAACACGATCACGTGACAGTTGGACTTCATTCATCTTTTCAAACTGGGAATCCTCAGGATATACCACTTCCGAGATAGAGTAATCTGCATCCGCGCAACACTTTAACAGTTTTCATGTCATCCTCGATTGACATGTCTGCATCTTTCGTTGGATATCCTTTAAGTAACATATTCCTGCTTCTTAATGACGTCACAAAATACAGAAAACTCACTTGTGTTGTGCATCCTGAACAAAAGAATGGAATTGGCTCTATTTTATCTATCAGTCTTTTATTCTTTCTTGACAGTTTTGCTGGATGGGTTATAATGAAATAGCAGAGGAAGGCAGCTGGGTTTGGACGGATCAGTCTCCATCTAAGTATGAGAAATGGGGCCGTGGTCAACCTAACAACAGCGGTGGTGACCAAGATTGTGGTGCTCTTGATACCATTGGAACTGGGCTTTATTTTGGTGGTTGGGATGACGGAACCTGTTCATCCAGGTTGCCATTCATCTGCAAAGTGTTGCCTGTGTTTATTAATCATTAGTGTTCTTTTGGATCTATCAAGTTTCTTATCACCGCCAGGTTGTAGCACAGTTTATAAGCAGTGGTTGATAGTGTTGAAAATACTGGAATCCAAAAGCTCATTTTAACACTTTGGTTTAATTTGTTAGTATCCCCTCTATACATTAGTGTAAGCATGGAGGTAAAAACAGAGTTTTTACCTCCATGGTGTAAGCTGGCTGAAGTAGCCATTCTGATTTCTCTCAAATTTCTGCAAAACTCCCCAAGGTCACAATAATAAAGTGAAAAATAAACAAAAGTTAATCTTTATTTATGTCAGTCCTCTTTGGGGACAAGATGATTGAAACTTCGCCTGGATGTTTGATTAAGTTTAATTTTTGTAAGCCAAGAACAGAGAGAGGTGGAGAGAGAGGTAAGTGGAGACAGAGGTGGGTGGGGAGAGAGTGAGAGAGGCAGACAGACAGACATACCGACCGACAGCGAGAGAGATAGAGAGAAAATGATGAAGACAGCCCGCGTGCCTCGAAAGCACACGATAAAGAATTAAAGAGACATGAGAAAGAAAATTAAAATCAGAGGGAACCTGTGCCTAAACTACCACTGTTTAATGGCACTGTCGATAGATTGAATGCTTTTGCACGTTTTCATACACATGCATACACACTCACGGCACAAATTTGGCCACTTTGCATCAAGTTCATACATACCGTTTTTGAGATAACAACATCTTAAGTTGACACGTTTTTAATGAGCCAAAGTGAACTTGAAGCAAACATATAGGTATGATGTAAGAGAAGCAGGCACTGACAAATTTCTATTCTGTTTGTCAGTTTAAAACTAACATAACATTTCCTACGTCAAATCTGTGGAGATATCTCAACATTAACACCCCAGTCATTGGCAGGCTGTTAACTTACATCTCCTTTGGGTAAAGTTGGAACTCTAGCCAGTCCAAGGTCAATAGTACGAAGCTCTAAAGAGGACATGGGATTTTTTATATATATTTTTTTTATATTTCGTACGTACGTACGTAATAATACTACGTACGTACGTAATATTTGATTGCGTACGTATCGTGATAATTGTACGTTCACTACCGGTATACCTAAGAAGTAACACTGTAATATATTGGCCTACATGCAAGATAAGTGCATATACGTAACGTATACTGTACGGTTTTACTATATTATAATATAATAATACTTCTCGTTCACTGTACCTCGAATGTATCAATCATCCGACCACAGAAGTCAAGCTTGGTTTAACGATTGAGACGCGGAATAAAAAGTGCCGGACAAGTTCATCCCTCTCCATCTTTGAAATGGAAATATATCGCGCAGTATACCACGTAGTCTCGCTTACGTTAGACCAGTGTTAACATAAGCTATATCACGTAATAAAAACACGTACGTACGTAGGCCTACATTCGTTATAATTATTACGTATACTTAGTGATTATTGTGTACGTAAGTAGTTATTATTACTACGTAATATTATCACGTACGTACGTGATAATTATTACGTACGTACGTAGTAAGTATCACGTACGTGCGTAATACATACCACGTACGTATGTATCACGTACGTATCTGATATTATTACGTGCGTACGTAGTAATATTACGTGCGTACGTAGTATTATTACAAACGTACGTAATAAAAAATGTTTTACTATGTCCTCTCTAGAGCTTCGTTCAATGGTGAAAAAAATAAAGAAAAATATAAACACTTTGCTGTCAGTGTGCAAGTATTGCATCACGTCTGTTTGCTTCCAAATTTAATTAGTACAAATTGTGACCGTTTATCAATATCTCGATAACGCTAGGTAGGTATTGCTCGAAAATCTTACTGGGATGCTGACAATATGTTCTTCTAATATCAGACAAAAATATAATTTCTTTTCATTTTTTCGAATGTGCGTTACATCTTTCTATCAGAGCGCGGCTTTACTTGTTTTAAGGAGAAATACTCTCTGTAATAATATTTAATGGATATTTTACCGAAAATAACTAATTAGCGTTAAGAAATGTATTACGACACTATAATATGGTAAATATTCTTCCTCTGACAGATTAAACTTTATTTTGTGTCCAAATTCATAGAAAGCACCAATTAATACTATACTACTTTTATGACTTCGTTTTACATGTTCTTTACGAATGCAAACCTTGTTCTGGGAATGGAGACAATTTATTGTAAATGAATATGAATCGTGTGATGGACCTGATAGTCCCTGGCGTGATCGTGGAAAATATCACCAACGAGGTCAAATATATTCAACACCACCAGTAGAATAAGCTATCAACTCAGGATCTTATTCCTAACTCTGGAAAGAAGGTATCAATTGCGGGAAATAAACACTACGTTTCTCTTGTAAATTGATGGTACGTTAGTGTTCAGTTACCATCGTCAATGAGACACGTGTTCTTCAAAAGCTTGAGGTTGAAAGGGGGATAGGGGTACGTGTATATACTCTGGCTAATATTACCGTGCAGATGGAGTTGTAATGTAAAATAAGTTTAAAGTGCACAATCATGCACATCATACATCCCAGAAATCACTGTAGATATAGTTTTCAGTCTAAAAGCTGTTAATGTTGGCCCTACGTAAGTAAATCACGAGTTAACACACTACTCTTCCCTTGAGTTCTTTAAAACAAACCATTTTTCTGTTTACAAAAAAATAAAATGAACAGTAATATTGATCAAGGGCGGCGCCAAAAGGGGTGAGGGAATCACTCAATCGTGATGCTTTCCCCAGTCGGTTTCGGTTAAACAAAACCGACTCTCCATTACGTCACAATGTCCTTATTTGGGTAATATTAACTGAGCTAATAAGATACTACACCGGTGTGAGCTTTCGCCCCCTGAATCCCACGAGGGCTTTGAATTTTTCGAGAGAACAAGGAATATGACCGTCAAACGCTGGACATAGCTTCGGGGCTTCCCCTTGAGCCCACTAGGGCCTTGAGATATATTCCAGAGAAATGTAAGAGAAATTATTGTAGTGCGCATGCGCCCTTTAATATGGGGTTTACTAGCCCGCTCCATCATCTACACGGCAGGCTGGTGAAAGCCAGCTGAACTTACACACTCTTCATTGCAATCTCAAATTCACAGGTTGGCTACGCAGGAAAAAAATCCAGACCCAGATTTGCAAAGAATTGTGGCGGCGAACAGTTAATTCTGCACACGTTAAGAAAATAGATCTCCTTGAGTAGCATACTTCTTCAAAACAATACGTAAAATTTTCTACTTTGGTTCGTTATGTCCGAATTAAACAAGACAGTTAACATTTTAACGCATATGAGTAAACAACATATCCTGCAAAATAGTTGCAAGCAACAATTGTTAATCGTATTTATCCGCAACGACTCGGTACGTGTTATTTGGTGATCTGGGGCACGAACAGCTAGCCCGTTATTGGCATTATATACTATTACTACACAGTCACAGTAAGTTTTCAACTTCTCATATTATTGGTTCATCGATGAAGCGTGGGTAGAGGGGAGGGGGGGGGGGGAGATAGGGCGTGTTCAACATCCTCCTAATTATTCCCATGATGTGCACTTAAAACAAGTACGTTTTGCATTTTCCCTTTGAACAATTTTAGTTTCCGAGTTTAGAGGGTCTATCATTTCCATCATTTTTGTCGTACAACTCTAAATGTTGCCAGCGTATAATAATTTCTGTACGTAGGTCATAAAATGTAAGTCATTTGAAAGAAAGTTCGGGGAGTGGGGAAGGCTCTGTATATATTAACGGTTTAACGATATCATATACATTTACAAAGATGTAATAGTACGTTCTGCAGCCCAGCTACTCGAAGATGGCAGGCACCGGATTAACATTATAAAAGGTTACAAACCTAAGATTGTTTATAATCTTCGGGGAGGTCAACGGGCCAATTTGGCTTATGACTATTGATTGAAATAGTACGTGTGTGTCATGTACAAATGTTTATTATTTTATTACATGATATTGACCCAAATGGAGATGTTGTGTATTTATTAAAGACGAAAGACGACTATAAATTCCATACGACACTAGGACTACTTTGAATAAATTGTCAATAACTAAGTCAAAGTTAACTTGTCAGAGAAATACCGTTATATTGCTAGTACACATTGGTTTTCCGAAAACCCCTTCACCATGGGGACCTTTGTTAGATACACATGCTTTGATGTTGCGATTTATTTCATGCTAACCAAATGTACTTGGTGTTGCTACTCATTTGGCACAAAGAGTTTGTTTAATATATCTGATATACTACTATTGTTTTATGACCGTGAATGAATGTGACGCTACGAGTGATCAATCTTTAGGATGTTAAATTTGATACAGCGTTTGCTGTGGTTCAACTCCATTGATTCTCACACGAAGCTTAACAAGCTTGTTAATTCAAACGTAACAACCGTGATTTTTAACCTTTTGGCGCTCCATTAACTTGAGGTACACACAGTACACGCAGTCGAACTATACATAATTTATGTATACAGTATAGTACCACCACAGAAATGTCGCGGATCTGGATCTTGGCTAAATGTTAGTTTAACAGAGAGTGATCCGTTCGATACGTGTAGCTGCTTACTAGTGTACGAGCAGGTAATTGAGAAGATGAAAATTCATCTCTTTGAAGTTTCTATGCCCTTTGGTCACAAAAGTTTTGATTCGCTTGACATAATGTAGGCCTAATCCACATTGCAGATAGACCAACTTGTTACTGTTACCAGTGTTAGGCCTAGCTCTGTAGGCTACTGCAGACTGCAGTCTGTACTGCAGTGTATGCCACACGATTCGTGTACTGCGGAATTCAGTAAAATTTCCTAAGAAGGATTATCATATTAGGGCTTTTCCTATCCATAAACTATATCAGTCCCTGCATGTAAAATTTTTACCTTTAATTTTGGACGATGAAATTACACAAGGATGTGTAATTTCTCTAGTTGTTTAGCCAGAGCATTTGACTGAAAAAAATAGCCTAGGCCTATACAGTATACTACTATTACTAAATTACAATAGTAGTAGCTAGCCTTTACTAGTCTAAATCACAGTATGCCTTTACTAAAGACAAGCTCAGGTTATTGGCTACAATATTGTCTGACTGAGTCACGTTATATCACCTATTTTCAGTCATTTTGTCAAGTAGTGATTACTGGAGTTCTAAGCATTTCATTTGATTTTGAATATTTTGTTAATTGTTCAGGCATTTGACTCTCAGTCTCAGCATGTAGCTTTTGCACTACATATCTCCAAAAATCCAATTTCAATTGGGCTTTGTTTGTGTTTTCCTCTGGACAGAATTTATTGAAATTTCAGAAAATGTTATACTTATAGGTATCATCTTTTGTTGGTGAGGATAAGAACTGTATATTTCTTATTGATTCACTAGGATTTGACAAAAAAATAGAATTTGTGTTATTCTCCTAGAAGCTAATCAAAGAATTCTAAGGAGAAGGTTAAATTGTCCGAAGTGACCATGTCTCTAGCTGCGACACGAGAGAAGAGAGGAACTGCGGGAAACCGCATGCAGAGGATGCTTGATGAAGAACAAGAAGATGACTTCTATAAGACCACCTATGGGGGATTTCAAGAGGTACAGTATTGCTAACGAAAAAAACATAAATATTTAAGGAACATTATTGTGGCTGAACAAACTTGCTTAACAAAAATGCTGGAATTTTTTTCTGCCTCTTTAGGTCATAATCACATCTTCATAGCATTATGTTTGGTGTAGAAATGAATTTTTCAAATTTAGTGATATTTTGTAAATTATTGCACTTTGAACTTTGCCAGCTATTAATCAAACAATCCAAACATGCAGCATACTTAACTGAGAATTCAATGAGAAGATTAGGAAAGGCTTATGAAATTAAAGCTCTTGAAGAACATTTGTGGTGATAACAATAAAGACCACTTAATGTGGTTAATGTGGAATCAAGGGTTTAGCCAGTCTGTATGCCCAAGTCATATCAAGAATGGCTGTGTACCCAGTGCTTAGGTGGAAACTAAAGTAGCTAACATGAAGGCCATTGCTTATATCTTAAGCTTTTGAAGTTTCATGGAAGATTTTCAGTTTTTAAAACAGTTTTTGACAATTTTGACATTTGCCACCATATTCAATCAGTCAAGTTTGGTTTTGTATAACAATGAAATCATAACAGCTTGCATAATGCCAAACAGTAAGTACAATAAATTTTCTGAAGATAATTTGGTTGTGATTTGGACAACTTAGAGGGGGAATATAGATTTGAGTTGCCTGGGAAGGTGTGTAGTAAATTAATAATCTTCATTGACCATACAAGTTATCAGCTTTGATGAGTGTTGCATCAACCGTAACGTTTCACCTTGAGTTGCACAAGTTTCCTTTCAACACTGTTCTTCTCTCCCAAGGAATCTGGTGATGAAGAATTTTCATCTGGGGAAGAAGAAAAGCCTGGTGACGAGAGCTCTTCAGATAGTGACATTAGCGCATCCGAAGATGATGAAGTAATTAGTGAGGAAGAGGATGATGCACCAAAGAGAGCCAAGAGAGTTGTAACAAAAGCCTACAAGGTGTGTGTATGAGGTGCAGGTCAAACAATAGAATAATAATATATGTATGCGTGATTCATATAAGATTTCAAGGAGTGCTTGAGGTAGAACAAAGATGGCAGACCTATTGTGGATGCTAATTGGTCATTAGGGTTAAAATAATAAGATGGGTCTTTGGTGCGGTCCAGGAGCAACAGAGCTCTGATGTGTTCCAGTTGAGGAAGTCTCCAGACTTTGATTTTTTCTAGATTGGATCTTTTTTCTTGTTCTTGGGTCTTCTTAAAGGATGAGTGGCACAAAACTAATTTTGATATATGTTGTAGACTGTTACAATTATTGCTGTCAGTCCAAATTTTATTTCTATACCACTTTCTCTTTTTGAGAAATTTCCCTTCGAACATCTGAGGTTCATCAGAGTGGCTGGACTACAGTCTAACACATAGTTCATTAGATCAGTTCCTCAGATGTAACTCAATAGTAAGCCATAACACCTTATTGCCTCAAAGTTGTTTATAATTTCTGTTTTCTTGTAATACAAATTTTACATCTGAGAAGATGGAGACGAATTCTTGGTGCCTTAATAATTAAAAATTTAATCCTGATAAAACGTCAGTAATTATGATTTGTAGAGGGAGCGCATGACAATTAACATTTAAGGTGGTAGTTTCTAGTACTTGGTGAAGGAAAGTTGAAACTGGAACTAACATTACCTGATTTTCTAAGTATTGGAAACGCATGACACATCTTTCAAACTTGAACTGTATATATTGCAGTATTTAAATGGAAATACAATCTGATTGGTCCTCTTCCCAGGAGCCAGTGAAGCAACAGGAGGTGAACAAGGCTGCTACAGTTCGACAGGAATCAAAGCAACCCACTACTTCTAGACGGAGACAGGCAGCAGGTGGTGTCGATTCTCAAGGTTAGCCATCTCATTTTGTCCTGACCTAGAGGGATGGTAGATAAAGATGACAGGATAGTATAAGGCATGTCCCTGGTGTTGAATTTGGGGTGTCACTTCAGTAGGTGGTTGTCTATGGCAATTACTGTACAGATGATTTGTGGAAACATTAAAAATGGAAAAACAAACAAGGAACAAAACCTGACCAGTTAGAACCTGACTGGTGATATAGATGATGGAAAAAGGGTAAAAGAAGACAAAATGGAGAAAAAAACTTTCAAGGCAGAAATCAGACACCTACCATAGCAAAGCAAATGCAGATAAAAATTAAGAACAATTACTGTGTAAAGCATTTCTGTATAAATAAAAAATTATGAGAATTACAGATCATGAGATTGCTGTCAAGAACATTTCATGAAAGCAGCAACTTCTTTGTATTTCAAGAAAATTACCTTAAATGGTTCAATGCCTTTTGCTATTCATAATAGTTAGAACTACAGTGTCGTGTTTCATTTGATATAATTCTTAAATGAGAGCAATATTTCACTAGATTTTATGTCATATAGTGATTAACTTGTGTGTCAAAGAATGAAAATTTTAATGAAATTGGCAACAGTTGAATATAGTCAATTTTCCTCAAGCCTGGAGAAACTACTTTTGATTAATTCACTGTTCAAGCTAATCTATTGGTCCACAAGGAAGAGGGAGGTATTACAGGCTTAAAATGATGAGGAAAGAGAAGGGATCTGTTCCATCATAAAATCTGTAAACGATGAAACAAAGGAAATGAACAAACATACATTTATGAAGTGAGACAATAATTCTAACGTCTCTGGTTTCTCGACCTTGCTCGATGATTGTAGGTTGAGACCACCGATGTGTTTCCGTCTGTTTTTTATATTGACAGTCCGTAAATCGTCAAGGAGATCAACTGTGCAACGAGTGAATGAATTTCAGAGGCGAATAAAGGAGAGGGAGGAGAAGTCACGCCACAACCGAGCATCGTTGGCCAAGAAAGCCCCTCCTGGTATGAGAAGGCTGACTCAGGAAGAACTCCTCCGAGAAGCTAGGATAACCGAGAAACATAATCTAGCGTCATTAAGTAAGTACGAACCCAACACTGTTGTATTTCCTTTGACATGATGTCATTAATAGAGGAGGGATACTAAGAGAGAAGTTTTCCCATGAATGATGCATCCTTGTTTTGGTCCCAATGTTTTCTTTCAATCAGTTTTATCTCAATAGGTCGACTATTTGTCAAGTTACTGTGCTTCTTTGTCATTTCTGCTGCCAGACCCCTCAGGCAATTCTCTCGAAATTTTGTCACTGGTTACTTTTATGGCATTGTTTCCAGAAATTGCTTATTTTGGCAGCGTAAAATCATAACAGAGACAAATTCTGAGAGATTTTTGCCTTATATTGATGCACAAAGCAAATATCTATCATCTGAAGCTATGTCTAAGCACAGTCTTGGAGTATCTACCTTCTGAAATGCCCTCTAGCATTTCTAGAGTAGGAGGTAAATAAATGAAGTTAATCATCCCAAGTAGTATCAGGTACAACTTCAGAACTGACCAAGGAGTTACAGACACACTTGAGTGAACAGTTATTTAAAAGACTGGGGTAATGTGACAGTAATACCACTAGCCTGCCAGTGACTGATAGATTCCTTACTTGCCAGTAAAGTCTTAATTTGATGGTCTCGACTTCTTGAAGCCGTATCCAAATGGTTACCACATTGCACTCTTGCAAAGTAAATGGTTTCTTGAGTATCATATAATAGTATACCATTGTGAAATCATAGCATGTTTTCAAGTTTACCTACTACTTTTTTCTTGTTTGCCATTGATGTTAGAGGTAAATTCAATTTTTACCTTGCCAAAGTTGCTCTGTGTTATTTTGTATCAGTTTTTGCCTTTTAACAAATATGACTGAAATAACTTTCACCTACAACACCTTGCGATAACTGTCTTAACTAATAAATATAACGTTGGGGTGCTCCGGCTCAATTACAGTAGTTCAGGGCTCCGTTATTAAATAAGTAGAATTAACAGCAGATAAAGAGAAACTCCAGACATAGATATAATTGTAGAATATTAGCTTTATTTATTCTGTGATGATATTGTTGCTGGAGTGCAGATTCAGAATAGTACATCTGAACAACACTCTCTGAAGTCTGGAATGCTAGTCCTTTTTCATACTAAAAAACTACAGTATTTAAGTCATTACAACTTCCTGTGAATTGGCAATAACCTCTCTGTGACATAAACTCTTGGTCACAGAGTCTTTTACTTATAATTACTAAGGCACATAGAAGAGGGCTATGACTAACCACATTTGTATACACATGAGATGCAACAGGTTGTCATATGTAGTTAAGCATGAATATTTCATGGAATTAAGACAAAGGGGGCTTCTACGAATATGATGTGGGTGTAGGGCGAATAAATAATAATAACAATAATAATTTATTCTTAGCGCTTTACATCAAAGAATGATCTCAAAGCACTTCACAAAATCGCATAAAATAATACAATATAAAATTATTACAGCTTAAAAATATTACAGCCTAAAAATATTGCATCCTAAAAATTACAAAAATAAATATCCTAACAATAATAATTATAATGAAGTCGAGAACAGGAAAGATGTAGTTATTCTTAAGACAAAGAGGCTTGGAAGAACATGTTTAATGTGATATGATGGGGATATAACTACATACTACATTACATAAAATACACAATGCGTCAATGTACAAGTGCAGCAATATTATTGAGATTCTACAGTGTCTCTAGTTCAATTTTTTCAGTGAAGTCACTCTGCTTATATCCATATCGGAAATAACATACATGTAGTATATGGTATATGTGATATAAAACTAAGTTCATATTGTACGTAGTAATATCAGAGGGCAGTCGGCCATCTTGGATGAGATTATAATGAGGACCAGACAGTTCTCAAACTAAAAAGTAGGAAATCCCATCGGCATTGTGACAAGGCCATGGCCTTATTTTGTATTTAATCTTGCAGTAGTGGATCTAGGATTTTAATTAGGATGGAATTTGGCCCTAGGGTTGTGGAAGCTGATAACCATGTAAGGGGATCTAGGGGTCCTATGCCAGAAAGAAAAAAATGTTAGATGTGAAAATGATGCAGTCCAAGGCATATTTTGGCTATAAATTAGGTCTATAATTTGGTCTACATGAAGATTATGCTAATAAGTACCATTTATATTTTGTTTGAGGTTGGCAACCACCCGACAACCACCATGGATCCACATCTGTGTTTTCACTCAGTTTTACTTACTTGTTAAGTTGTAATGCTTTGATCATCATTTACTCAATATATCATGAATTATAGACCTACTTCTATTGTTGAATAACAAATGTTTGAATCTGGTTAGAATAAAATTGTCCTCTTTATACCAACAGAGGTGTACCAACAGATGGAGGCCGAAAAGAAGAAAGTCAAAATACCCAAACGAGTCCATGTGGGACCCAAGATACGTTTCCATTCCTTAACGATGCCCCTTATAGTAGAACTACCAAGTCCCACGGCAGATAATATCGTCAATGTGGTCTCCACAGGGTGAGTAATACCGGCAATTTCTTTTGAGCAAAGTGAAAATTGGGAATAAGCACAAATTATGTCTATGATGAGTTCATTATTCATCTTTATGGTCTAATGTCATTACAATTGACAATTTTTTGTTGATCATTCAAGTGACAGGGCAACCACAGGAGAATCCTACTAAGAATTTAAATATCCGGCCCTCGAGATTTCGATACGTTATTAACCTAGATACAGGACAGGATATTTGCAGTATATTAGCAATTTGTAAAAAAAAAAAAAAAATAGGTAATTAAAAAAAGGGAAAAAAAAATCCATCAAGAATTATTTTCAGTCAATATCAACTAATATTATGGGCAAGGTCAATGGGGAACTAATATATATTCCTGGATTACAGGTCAATGAAATGAAATTTTTTAAGCTGAAAATCCAAGTGCCTTTTTATTTATTGGACAACTTTAGGCACAAAGTTTCTTAATATGTTGTTGAAAATCCAACTAGCTACAGAAACTTTATTAGCACTCAAATATTTGTTTTTATCATGGACTATGACATATCAGGACTAAAATTTTGCCTTAAAATTCATTCTTTCAAGTTATTTAGACTGCCGTTACCCAAGGCTTGGTTGCTATTGTTTCCTGTTCTTTTATGCTGTTTCTGGATGTCTAAATTTGCTTTGTACTACAGTTTTCATTTTTCTATTTTCGCTTTCTCTTGAATGAGCTATATTTACTCTCTTCGTATCTGTTTATTTTTTGATGAAATTTATGTTTATGTATTAAGTTATTAACCCTATGTATTAAGTTATTAACCCCTTTAGGCATATAATAAAGTTTGCATCAATCAATTAAATGTATATGTAATTATTGTCATTGAAAAATCACCAGCAGCAGGGTCCATGATGTAGCTCTGTGATGTGCTCTTAATTTTTTCAATATGTAAAATTCAAGGTAGTGAAATACCTTGCTTTAGCAGTTCTGATGTAATAAATAGTTCTGTAATCTGTACTGCTGCTGAACCCTGTGCAGTAGTGTAAAGTGTTCTTCTTTTCTTTTGTTTTGTTTTGTTTTTTTTAATCCTTGCAAAAAGTTTGTTTTCTTTCTCACAATCTTATAGAACAACTGAGGAAAAGCCTGTTTCAAAGAAGAAGTGCAGTCGAAATTTCATAACGTTAAGTGACGAAAAACTGTACCCTGTAATTTTCCCCAAGAAGTCAGGTAGACCTCCAACTAAACTGTATTGCCCTGTTACAAGGATGCCTGCAAAGTACATTGACCCTGTGACAAGCATCCCATATGCCACTAAGAAGGCCTTCAAGATAATCCGGGAGACTTATTCAACCGAGATTGAGAACGCCATGATGGATCGGCGTAAGAAACAGAAGAAAGCAGCCAAGACCTGACCGCTATTTATCCCTACCACGCCGGGAAACCGCTGAAGAGGGGACCACAGTAGTCTCGCATCAGAAGGATGACATCGTGGCTAATTTATGAACACTCAACATATATAGTTCAACCAACTTAATACATGTTATTATCCAGTGCTTGACTGGTACTGGATTGTACTCTTGACTCTATTAAGTCGTTGAGTTAAGATTCAACTGTAAAGAAAGTGTGTGCAGGTCGAAGTCGACGTCGCTAATACGATTGGTTTATCGGAAGCCGTCTGTTGTTTCCTTCCCAACCTTTAGACCTCCGAGATGTCAGGATATAACAGTGTACTCTTGATCTAAGATCTCCAAGATTTACAGAAGGATTTAGATATCTGCGATGGTTTGCTGTTGTTGATTTACTGTGTGGTGTGTCAAGGTCATGTTGCCATGAATATGCAGCATCAGTTTGACTATAATAGAAGGAGCAAAGGTCATGTAGCCATTAATATGTAGCATCAGTTTGACTATAATAGAAGGAGCAAAGGTCATGTTGAACATGAATATGCAGCATCAGTTTGACTATGATAGAAGGAGCAAAGGTCATGTTGAACATGAATATGCAGCATCAGTTTGATTATAATAGAAGGAGCAAAGGTCATGTTGAACATGAATATGCAGCATCAGTTTGATTATAATAGAAGGAGCAAAGGTCATGTTGAACATGGAATATGCAGCATTAAATTTATTATAATATAAGAAGCAAACTTATCCTGTCAACATTAACCTATTTGGTAGAGCTGATCATTAAATAAACCTCCCCAATACAGCTAAGAATAGTAGTTTGATTCCATTTATAAAGAGTTCCCTCTTCTCAGACATGCCAACTCTCCGGCCATACTGGAAATAGCAGCAGAGCTAGGGTTTCAGGGGGTCCCGTTGGAGAGAGAGAGCTACCTGGAGCTGATCACCTTTATTTCATCTAAACTTCACCTGCTCCCAAGGCTTCCCAAGCCATAATGTAATATTATAGAGAATAGGAACCATGAAAGATCCGGTGGTGAACTTGGCAATCAATTTGTCAACTACAAAAAGTTGTTAACGAAATCAAACGAAGGCAATATGCATGTGGATACTCATGCAAAACATAACTAGCAGTCTTGTGATCTCTTGACTCAAAGATATCGGAACCAAATCTTTGGGTTCCCCAACCGCCTGAACTACCCATTGCTATGCCCCTTCACTGGAAGACTTCCAGATTTTAAGGTTTATCTCATGCTAATCCGGAGTTTTACTGCTAGTCTACTTGTAAGATTTGATTTCTACTATTTTTCTAAACTGTGATCAGAAATGCCTGAATGACAATTACACATTTATGTATGTTGCCTGTATTAGAGGTGACATGTAAAAACATAAACATTTGTCCTTATTCTCTCTTATTTTGTCTGTATTCTCCTTATTTTTGGGATGGTGAATTGTAAATATTCCTATTTTTTTTTGTGAAAGACAAGTTGGTAGGTCTGCTCTTCTGTGTAGCCTTGACTTAGTCAAAACATGACATCGCAGAGCCACAAGTGCTTAAATATTTCATGTTTCTTTCCTCTTTTCTTTCCTTTTAGTTCTTGATCCCCCCAGGCATGTAAGGTATCACAAACACACATACACCACCATGATTGCATAGGTTAAGATTATCATCAATTAAAATAAGACTTTAAGATAAGACAGAGATAAGACAGAGATAGGGTGTGAAGACTCGCGCAAAAAGAAACGTCTAATGCCGGTAATCTGACCTAGTTTCGAATGAGGTGTAACAGAAGTATTAGACACCACCATCGATCCCAGAAAATACACACACACAGCTTGCTACCGTCGTTAATTAGACACTAGTTTACAGTTAGTACATACAGCTGCGGTCAATACCCACAGCACAGTGTTCAAACGATACAGTGATGGACATCTCAGGTCCAGCTAAAGATAACAAGGTATCACGTTTCATTACTGTCTGCATTTGTAGCGACACGAAAAAAACTTGCAAGCAACGGAAAGTTAACTTTTTCAGATGGCCTCACACGGTTTGGGGCGAGTCTTCAATGCCTTTAAGTTGACTCACTTTACGCGACCATCAACACTTGACCAAAGATTTCCAAAACTGTTAAAGGATACTGTAAGGTTTGTTGAAACATTGTGGTTACTACTTTAACATATCTGACAAGTTTTGCTTGATATTATAAGGCAATTTATGATTATTTTGAGCTCATGTGATGTAGCTCATAGCTGCGTTTTT
>KN887311.1:35465-46460 GCA_000934455.1 Apostichopus parvimensis | reverse complement strand
CTCGAAATAGAAGAAATTATTGGGTGATGTAATCGGAGAAGGGGGGGGGGGGGGCGGGGGTGGAAGTAGGCAAAGATAGCATTCAAAACAAGAACATATATCAATTTTTTCATGACAGAAATTGTGATGGCGCGTCACGATATTATTCGTTTTTTAACGATATTGTTCAGATTTGTAAGACCACACATTATACAAATTATTAGTTGGACTAATTTCCCAATTTCTTCACCGTGACAAAATGCTTTCTCTAAACTTAATTAAAATAAAAGACAAATAATGTTCTTCCATTTAATACATCAAATCTAACGAAATAATGTAGAAAACGGTCATGTAATGAGATATTAAGAAGTCCAACCCCCGAGTCCTCCTTTAAGTGTATATATCTACGGTAACTCTTACATGCCATTGTCTACCATGCCATTGTCTACCATGCCATTGTCTATCATGCTTTGTATTCTAGCAAGACTGAGAAGACAAAGAACACCATATATCTATGCATTGTCTAAGTATTATGATATATTAAGACGAGAATACTAAAATGAAAACATCTGTCATTTTACGCAGAAATCCACGCGTCAACATGTTTTGAACGAATCTAAGTAGACAAACGTGGTCGATTTCTGATACGTGTAGTGTCATTGAGAGAAGGAACCCTTTGTTTATTTTCAGGGTGATAAAAAACAAACCTAACAAACATTTAAGGAAACAGGGATATACTATTTGTCGGTTTATTCATAAAATAGTTATGCTAGGCTATATGCAACAAGCGAATTAGTAAGTCTTTGGCGAATTAATCTCTTTCTGTCATTACACCACCAACCCCCCACCCCGACCCTTCCCCCCACAGGCTTCCTAGTACACTAACACAAATAAATGTCGAGTGTGAGATTGCTCCAATATAACCATATAGGAGTGCTCTTGTAGGATACATGACAAGGAAATATACTAATAAAGGTAATTTACTTGCTCCATAAATGTTTTTTTGTTGTTGTCACAACGCCAAAAGTCTCCCGTATGATAGTAAAAACACATTTGTGCTTTTAACTTAAGTACAGCAATCGTTCGAAGGCTTTAATTAAGAGTTCGGCAACTTTTCATGTTTTAATTCAAATATGGAATAAAATATCTTAATTCGATTGCCCTAGACCTAGTCTTCTTATAGTTATACAAGTCCGGACGCGAAGTTTGTTACTTTGTGTTAAATTGATGTTACTAATTGGGAGAGAGAGAAAAACACTTGACAGCTCTCAGAAAGTCGCACCGCATATGCACAGGCTGATGTGGAAAGTAGAACAAGGTTATTTGGGAGTAAAATCGCATTAAGCTGATGCTTTTGACCTTGAAAAAATACTCCTTTATCACGATGAAGCATAAACGTTAGCAGTGTATGATAACATTTGTAAATTTCTACCTTTTGCTATAGATAGCTCAAAGTAAAAGGAATTTACAAAAAGTAATTGTTTAATGTACCGATCGTCAACACGTCGCAAAAGACTTTACATCTTTTATTATTATTGTATGTATGTATGTGTATGTATATGTGATCTTCCCGCAAGCAGGAACTCGCGAAAGAAGCCATGGAGGCTTATAGACTCGCAAGCTGACCGAAGCCAATCTCTCGGCACACATCCATATAACGTCCATGTCGGGAAGTTGTTATTGAACAACACCCTTGCCAGACGACACACATTGCTGTCGGCGGGAATCGAACCGCGGGAATCGAACCGAATCGAACTATTAATAGGAAGTCGCTTCTAGGTTTGTTGGCAGTCCATCAGTAGTGTTATGCACCTGCAAAAGGGGACTGAGGTTATAAAACTAGGCTTGGTTTCCCCTCAACCCCCCCCCCCCCTTCCCGCTCACCGCCCCCTCTTAGAAAATCCAATTATAGCATGGCATCTGTGATATCATCAACTCAATTCGTTAATGTTTAATATACATATCCTCAATACATTAGAAATCATTTGGCATTTATTTTGTTAGGGCGTTGCTTGCAAGTTTGTTGACCACCCAAGCATCAGTTGAGTTAATGAGCTTGTCACATTGGAATGAGGAAAAACAGAGACGGAAATTGGCTTACCCTCACCCCTCCCAACCCTGCCCTTCCATTCAAATGAAAACAAAGTTGGTTCTCTTCTAATCTTGGAGGAGGTAGCTTACCTCTTAAATCGGCCTATGTACGTCTTATATAATTATAGATGGGCGGGCAGTTGAAAGGAGGGAACAATGGTTTAAAAATGTGGGTTTTATTACAAACCGCACAATGAAAGGTGAAAATTACCGGACAATGTATTTCTGGCGTATGCTGTGAATATTTCCAAATATTAGAAAAATTAACACACTTTCACCCACCCCCCTCTACCTACATAAGCAATCGGCCTCCAACGTCAACGCCTATATGATTGAAGGATTTTCATAGCCTATATTAACATACAGTACATCCTTTGCAGATGATGATTTGCTGAAACGCGTCATAAACTTTCTCGATTCTCTGCCTTGCATGCATGCATTTTTAATATAAATTAATACATTAAAATAAATTGATGGATTTATATCAATTTTACAGATTGTTTCGTGCAAACTGATCTTTATGATATTTCTTAATTTCATTAGTTTGTTTTGTGTCACGCCGCGCGCGTTAAGTGATTTGTTGGTGACAAAGAACTCTAAATATAGCTTTCAGAGAACAATGAAGCACACGTAGCAACTGTCACAGTTTGGATAATCTACACAATGTTTGTAAAGGTTCTATAAATTGCGACGTGTGAGTCGAAATTGATTTTTAAAATTGATTTTATAATTTTACGGAGTTTAAAAAAAAATAAAATATGAGTCCCTACCCCAACACGGACTATTGTACGCCCTCGACCCCCCCCCCCCCAAACCGAATATGTCGAAACTGGCAATATAGTTGTGCTTCCTAATATTTTATTTGCAACGATACAGTACAGTAACTGTTGGTGCTGTCCGTACAAACTAGTGCAGTCATTCAATTGCAATCCATTCATAGTTTATAACAAAATAAAATCAAATCAAATAAAATAAAAATCAAATAAAATTATTAGTTTATAACAAAGCAGTCTTTATAGCTTGCCAAATGTTGGCAAACCATTTTGATATTTTCACCTCAAGTTACAGGACAAAACTATAAACGGAGGCCCTCCTTGTAATTGTTGCCCCCCCCCCAACTCCCTCCCCAACTCCCTCCCAACTCCCTCCCAACTCCCTCCCCACTCCCTCCCCACTCCCTCCCCCACCTCAGAAATCCCGGCTATGGCCATGGTTTGTTGATTCATATTTGGTAAACGGATGATTCCATTTTTTAGATAGAGGGGAGACATGTTTTTCTATCGATGTGTGGTTATAGTTGTTGCCTGTGAAGAATTAACCAGGCTAACAGTCTTTGTGTCAGACTAAGCACTCTAATTGATGAGTGTTTTTCATTTACATGTTCAACGTGAATATTCTACGTACAATTTGATCGTTTTACGTAACTGAGCTTGCTGGTCAAACCCACACTAATTTATTTTCAACATTTGGGTTGAACACCTTCATTAATTCACCCATAACTCATTGAAAATGTTCTAATCTAGGCTATGTACACACGTCATTATTCGCGTCATGTAGCTTATTACTGTACGTCATGTGCTAATTAAGTAGCGGTAGATCACTGTGAAGGTGTTATTAAAGCAGTCATTAACCAGATTGCTTTTGATTTTTTTAGGGAGGTGGAAAGGGGGGGGGCGGGAGAGAACATGAAAGCAATTAATTATTTGAAAAACACAACAGTTAAATAATTGTTAACATTAATTTCATATTGTTACTACTTGTGTCGAATTAAAACTTCCATTCAGCTCAGACGAGAGGGGTTTGGTAGCGGGGTGTTAGGGCTCCATGGCTTCAATTTTGGGGCCTGGGAAATCTGGGGAAAATGGAATACATTCTCACTTTCATAATAAACTTCCCGAAAAGTGAAGGTATCAAAACAAAAATTGGTAACATAATTGTTCTGTGGCCCAAGCTGGCTCTCAATGGCCCTGTTTTCACCAACAACCAAACATAAACCGGTTGTTCTGACAAGAAACTGAGCTTAAAGCCGCTCGATAATAAATGAACACGACAACAGATACAACAAACCACACGTATACTCATTTTTATTTTCCAAATTGTATTGCTTCCTTGTCTTTGATTTAATTGTTTTGTATGCATAGAGTTTTATTTGTAATTCACACAAATACATATTTATAGGACAGGTATATCCATCAAGCTAAGCAATCTACCTAGTGGTAGTTTCAGACTTAACCATCATCAAACAGTCCTAAAACATGGTTTTGTACTTCGATATAAAACTTTACGCACATTGCAAAATTGCAATGGGATAAAAATACTATAAATGCCACTAAATTGGCAATTACTATTTCTCTTTCCATTAAGACTATTCAAAGCCACTGTATTATACGCTTTCCATATAAAGATTCCAAATTTTCCTGTGAATGAATATATAATATCTGCTTTGCACAAAAAGAAACTCCATCCCAGTAATGATGTCAAGTTTTGCACATGGTTTGTATCACTTACTATCGTAAACATTTTCACTTGAATAAAATAATTTATTAAAAAATATATTTTATGCAGACAGAACGCTTTGATCATTTAAAGACATAATCTTTTGGGCTGTGCTGGTTAATAAATAATGAATCAGATGATATTCCAATATTTTATATATTTTATAGACTCCTCTTGTTTGTCTGGCTTGTGTTGTCTACTAAGCATTTTAGTAGAGAGATAGGGCAGTTTTACTTCTTTTTTGTTGTCTCTTTCTCGCTCTTGGGGGAAACACAATTATGAGTGTGTTGTGGAGTGGAATATGGTTATGTAACTTTAATGGTTATGTAATACAAACGGTTATGCAATATAACTGTAACCAGCTGTTAATTTATATGGACTGTGTTGCAGTTCTATGTTATCTTGGCTTGAAAACAAGAGATGGTAATCGTGGCTTGAAAACAAGAGAGAGTAACTTGGCTTGAAAACAAGAGAGAGTGACTTGGCTTGAAAACAAGGGAAGATAATCTTGGCTTGAAAACAAGGGAAGATAATCTTGGCTTGAATACAAGAGATGGTAATGTGGTCGATATGAGGTTAAAGGATGGCTTTGGGCAGAATTTAAGTCTTGATACGTTACAGGCCAAAATTGAGTGCGAGTAAGTTTCTATAGCCATTTCGATTTTTCAAGATATTCAGCTTTTACAATAATATGTTAAATCTCTGGAAAGCTCCTTTATGACTGTGCAGGCCGAAGAGTTAATGATAATCCATCGTTTCTATGAATTATAATAACTCAACCAAACCACGATCTTCTAACCTCATAAAACCAGCAGGACACCTCTGGATGGCGTAAGATACCATTCTCCACCGAGTAACTGACCTAACGGGACTGTGTCTTAGACTAAGTGATCCAGCCACTTTAATTAATGACCCTCAAATGTTGAAAGGGTCATATCTCAAAAAATATGAAAGTAGTATAGAAATACAACCTATCATATCAAAATTAAATTTGTGCCTCAACTTCATCCTTTAAGATGTTGTAAATAATGATTTTATTTCCAAATTATTGATGTTATTTCTCATGACATCAATTCTCCATGGTTACTTGCACATAACCCTTAGCATTACCTAAACATGTGCATAGCAAACATTAGAATATTGTTTGCTTAAGTTAAACTTTGGCAATACTTTTTTAATTTTTTTTATAGAAAACATCTACTTACTATGAAAGACTATAAGCAAATCTACTTATAGGTTTTTAACTTGAATTCATAATTTAATTTCGCTCAATTTCTCAAAGCACCTGTAGTAATGTTTAGTATATAAACATTTACCTCAAAATGACAAAGTTACTGAATGGCAGTGAAGATGACTATTTAGACGTTTGTTACTAACATATTAATCCATCATCTTATTAATTATCATTTGAATTTTGTGATACACAATTATTGAAAATGGGCAGTACTGTTTGTTATCACTCACTAAGCTATTGTGATTATTACTGACTTCATCCACGTGGATTACAAAGTTACACTGCATGTCTTGTGACAACTGAACTATATATTTTCCAATCACTTACACTGCACTAAATGACCTTTATTCAAGTGTACAGTCGATAATGTTCTTTTCAAGGAATATTGTTTCAGCTATTTAATTACTACTTAATTACTTGTCAATCTGCTTTAACGACTTCATTAACAACTTTAGATGTGGCATAGATATCAACGGATACTCATGACACATGCAACTGTGATATATTTCGCAGAACAGATACTTAGCACACATAACACCATGTTTGATGTGTGTAGCTATTGTATTCACTGTGTGTAGTAGGCCTCAACCATTTCTACTGTACATATGAAATGTCCCTAACCTTTTTACTGCAAGAGTTACTCAGCACACATTTCACAATTTCTATTGAATATTCCATATATTCCTGTGATTAATACTGCAGAGCTCCCAACTGACCCGCATTTCGCGGGTTGGACCCGCATTCTAACACCCAAACCCGCTGACCCGCGCAAGCGTCCGAAAAACCTGCATTGTAATTGTCAAGTTTACATAAAAAAATTGCATCAAATTTGGACTTAGCAACCATCATTTCTTTAGCATTCATCCCACGCAAAACAGACTGTCTTTATCTGTTTTCTACTCCGCGTTACCTCATCGTTTTTACCCTCAAAACATTTGTCATGGAATGTTGTTTCATTTTTTGACTTTTGGGTTTGACTCTGAACTGATTCTATTGCATGTAGATTCTGATTGACGTGATAAAGAGATACCATAATAGAGTATAAAACCTCCTTTACAGCATCATTTGAACCTCAAATTAGCCTATATTTCTTTTCATTGGGGCGAGCAGCGAACATTTTCATGCCACAGGAAAGAATGAATTATCACCTACTATTCAATTTATTGATGTTACACACAAAAAAAATACATATTTCTCAGAACATTTTGGGTGACAAAAGCCTTTCTAAGTGCCACCATTTTACATGTAGGCATCACCAGGATTCCAAAAAAATTCAAAGGGGAGGGGGACACCCCCTCCCCTTATACCACTCCCCCAGGACGGCGATTCGTGGCATGGACCAGCATTTGCCTTCTCAAGAGTTGGGAGCTATGATACTGCCAGATGTTCGTATCACACACTCAACTATGGTTTCTACCTTACAATACATAAAACGAAACATTACTAATGCAACTAATGTTCAGGTATTTGGATAGCTTAATAAAGTTCAGCACTCTTACAAATTACTAAACTTTGATAGTCATATGCAAATTGAGCCTCATGCATAATTATTTGCTTAACGATCCGTTCATTCCCTTTTTAAGAGTGACACAATAAATCACACCATTACCGTACATATCTCTGTCAAAATAAATCTGAATAAATATTTCTCTGTTGTTTTATGTTTCCCTCACCAAAAAGCAGAGATAATGATATTTTTTATAGGAATGTTACTCTTATAATTCTCAATTATAGTCTTTCATTTCCATGCAATGTACAGAAGTGCGTACAGAATACATAAAAAACCAAACAGTCACGTTGCTATGACAACCAAAATAACTTCAAATAACAACTAAAAGAGAAAACAAAACATTGGAATTTCAAATGGAAAACACACAGATCGACATGATTGCTCCCAAATATGCCAGGAAAAGTCGAATAAATTATCGCTGATGTTGATGTTCCGATTAAACAAACACTTAAACAAACACTTTAAAATCACCTTCAAAGCATTTTGCCTTACTGAGACCTTTTAAATGTCTACAAATTAAACCTCTCTTCAATGTAGAAAAATACTGTCTAACTGAGACCTATTAAATGTCTACAAATTAAGCCTCCCTTCAATGTAGCAAAATACTATGTCTTACTGAGACCTAGTAAGTGTCTACAAATTAAACCCTCTTCAATGTAGAACCATAATATGGAAGATCATGACATCTAGAGCTGTACTTTTGAAATCTTCTAGCAATCATTAGGCATGCTAAAATTTTGGGGTGTCAGATGCTGATGACCTTTGACCAAAATCCTCGACTACTATTCCGTTAAGAAATATTTGAAGCAATCTTCTTGCACTTACTGTAGTTACCTTGTTTACAATGATTGACTCAAAACACGATTGTAATATTATCAAACCAGAGAAACTCTACAAGATTTTCACAGGGTATGAACATTAACTAACAAATTAGCACTTACCCCATTTTGTTCGAGATTTGTGTAATAAACAAGAGACACTTTTGCATAGTAGTATAATCACACTTGTAAAAATTCGAAACACAAATTTTGAAATTTTCAGTTATATGTTCATATTTATGAAATGAAACGTGACTTATCGAATACTAATGATCAGTGATCACTGAACTAACATATAGTTTCAGATATCAAATGTCATAAAATTATGAAAAAGCTGCTGAAAAAAAGGAAAGAAAAACAGAGCTGATGTGTAACCTAAACAGATCAATTTACAAGAAGGTAAACAAGCACATCTGGAAAGACTTGGAACTAGGCAAGACAGTCAACCTCACCTACTACTGAGAGAAGAATCCAAGCCTCTTAGCTCGATTAACTCCTTCGGTCAGAAAGTTTGTGTAGACCGTCACCAAAGGATCACTCAATAGTCTGAAATCAGATGATGAAACGTTATTAATATCAGCCATTTGTCTTGCCTGATATACATGTGACGAGCTAAGCAAAGTTAAAATGTTCAGGACTTCTTCCAAAGGTGAGGGAGAGGGGGGGATTTTCTTTTCAAATTTTGCTCCATGGATAAAAGAAAAAGTTTAGACTCCAAATGATGCATCCTGCTGCATAATTAGACTGTTAATTAGGTTTAAATGCAAACTTGTGCTGATAAGTATTTTTGTATTTTTCAGGGGGGGGGGGGTTGAAAAGGGGGTTGTTCACTATCTGCACCTCAAACTTCATGGGCCATGAGAGTGGTCCAATTTAGAGTGGTCCAATTATTGAAAATACAACAAACCCATTCTTGAATGGTTTTGACAATGGAGGCAGACAGATAAGAATGATCTAATAGATATTGACTCACTCAGTGACTGACACCGATGACTCATGACTCTCATCTAGCATATCGTTGGCATTGACTTCATGAATCACCGTTCCGTTCGGAAGAGAAATCAACATTTGGACGGGAAAACTGCAGCGAGATATGAGAGGAGAGTATAGAGTTTTAAGAAACGCTGTACCAAAACTTGGCACACAAGGTAAGTAAAATAAACGGGTATGGTTAAACAAATGGATATGGGTTTTAAAGATGACCAAGGGCTCTACACTTGAATAAAAGTTGAAAGAATCAGTGCAAGATAAGTCTCATGTCATACACATAGTGGTTTTACAGAATTTCTTCAATCGAAGATTTAAGCTTTCTTGTTTACTACACCGTCTTCAAAAATCGTTACGCAAAATGGCTGACTACATGCAAAGATGGCAGTTTTGGTACATAAAAAAAAATCGAGTGACTGTTAGGGCAAATAATAATTCAGAAATAATTCAGTAAAAGAATAACGCTGAAGTTATCCCTTTTGGGTCTATCAAACAAGAAGCAACAAGGTTGGCAAAACGAATGCATGAAAAATTTTTCGGATTTACAAAGGTGATTCTACTGGAAGTTAATTTCTCCAAACTTTATATTTAATAGTAAATTAACATTTTTCAACTCTCAATTTACCTGATAGGTGTCTTCCCTGTCAAAAAACAAAGTAGACAATAAACCACACTTTGAAATTTCTCTAACATACTGTAATATCTCGTAAGATTTGCTTAAATTTTTTTGCAACTTTCTGTCCATGAAAAGCAAAATGTGTTCTTGCATGATACTGCACCCGTACTGTCTGCTTTTCTTAACATGAATTTTAATTCTGCCAGGAAAAAGACCATGATTCCTGCTGAAGTTATTGTCAAACATATCTGATAACTGAGAAGAATGAAAATTGATGAATCATCCCATAAAATTTGGCATCCACCCTGTGGACTTTTGGTGCACAAGTGTAAAATTTGCAACCCCGCAGGGGGGGGGGGAGATATATAGGAGTATGTTTCTGCTCCACATTTTTTGATAGCTTCCTTTGCCACTGTTGTGTCCCTGTTAATCACCATAGAATTTTTGTTTACTTTATACTACATTTACCTGAAACTGCAACCCCAAGGAGAAAGAAATATCTTTAAGCTCAACAATTACATTATAGGTATGTAAATGCTCATAAATATTACAAAAACTATTCAAATACCATGACTAACCCTTGTTGGTAACAAGTTGAACAGAGACAACAAGAATGGTACAAACCTTGGAACCTATTTAATACTAAAATGGAATGACCTCAAATCTATTCATGGGAGGAGGACACTTACTTATATTTCTCCAGACAGAGTGTGGCTAAGTTTGCTGCATAACTATTGACTTGATCATCCTTGGCTGCCTGCAGGTCCGCGACGAGAGACCAGCTACTGACGAAGTAAGTCTGTAACAGCTTCATAACGGGCGGACTCTCGAGAGATGTCTCTCTCAAAGTCCGCCCCGAACCTGAGAGAGAAAATAATCGAAAGAGTTTGGAGCTTTATTATGTTAGGTGTTTACAGAAGCTATAACAGCCTTAAAACGCGTTTGTGAAGATCGATTATTCTGGTCTTGGCCACACAAGTTTCGCATCGAACTATTTCGCTAGTTTGATGAATCTATGTCTTAATTGGATTTGTACGATTTTGAGAATTTTGTTCCTTCTTTCCATCAACATTAGAATCTAGGATGACCCAACTCTCATAGGGAATGTGCCCTGATCTAGCCTTCTTTGCAAGAATCTAGCCACACTTGCCACTGTCATTAAATAAAGAGGCTAAATATTTTGCAACATTGTTGGCATATGTATATTGTGCATAAAATTGTGTTAATTACTGGAGAATCTGGTACAGTGGGTTGCTTTAATGGT
>KN887311.1:0-35415 GCA_000934455.1 Apostichopus parvimensis | reverse complement strand
AGATATATAGGAGTATGTTTCTGCTCCACATTTTTTGATAGCTTCCTTTGCCACTGTTGTGTCCCTGTTAATCACCATAGAATTTTTGTTTACTTTATACTACATTTACCTGAAATTGCAACCCCAAGTAGAAAGAAATATCTTTAAGCTCAACAATTACATTATAGGTATGTAAATGCTCATAAATATTACAAAAAAAATTCAAATACCATGACTAACTCTTGTTGGTAACAAGTTGAACAGAGACAACAAGAATGGTACAAACCTTGGGACCTATTTAATACTAAAATGGAATGGCCTCAAATCTATTCATGGATGGAGACTTACTTATACTTCTCCAAACAGAGTGTGGCTAAGTTTGCTGCATAACTATTGACTTCATCATCCTTGGCTGCCTGCAAGTCCGCGACAAGAGACCAGCTGCTGACGAAGTAAGTCTGTAACAGCTTCATAACGGGCGGACTCTCGAGAGATGTCTCTCTCAAAGTCCGCCCCGAACCTGAGAGAGCAAATAATCGAAAGAGTTTGGAGCTTTTATCATCGTAGGTGTTTACAGAATGCTATAACAGCCTTAAAACACGTTTGTGAAGATCGATTATTCAGGTTTTGGCGACACGAGTTTCGCATCGAACAATTTCGCTAGCTTGATGAATCTATGTCTTGACTGGATTTGTACGATTTTGAGAATTTTGTTCCTCTTTTCCATCAACATTAGAATCTGGGATGACAACACTCTCATAGGGAATTTGCACTGATCTAGCCTTCTTTGCAAGAATCTAGCCACACTTGCCACTGTCATTAAATATACAGGCTAAATATTTTGCAACATTGTTGGCATATGTATATTGTGCATAAAATTGTGTTAATTACTGGAGAATCTGGTACAGTGGGTTGCTTTAATGGTGGTGGGGGGAGTATAACATTTTATGGAAGGGCCCAAGCCATTTGAAGGATTGTGGTGGTTGAAGGTGACTCTCATGTAGGGGTAATGTGTGGGGTCTTATCCCGCAAAGAAAATTAAACATTTCGACATTAACTGGTGCAACCTATCAAGACTATAGATATTGTCTGCACTTAGCTCTACAAAAAAGGGTGTACATATATATATTTTTGACTTTGTCTGAGGCAGTGGTCTAATTCTCCCCCAACTGAATGAAAAATCCTGAATGTTCCCCGACTGACGAAGGGAGGTGGGTGGACCAACCCACCCTCCCCGTCCCTGTGAGCATGTGATCTAGATGGCATTGGAACAAAGTTTTGCAGTGTTTGAAATGAAAACACTCCTCCCCTCTCTCCGTTTCCCTCCCTCTTCTAAGTTCCTGATCTCAGCCAGGGCCAGTTAGGATCTTACCTCAGCATGACTGGTCATCCAGTGCACCCCAAAGGAGGATGCTGTGGACTAACTTCTTCTCTCCTTCTGCAAGTTGGAAAGCCTCTTGGAATGGAAGATAAGGAATCTATGAAATAGACCAAACAAAATCAAGCATCATCATCATGACTGAAATGATTGTTCATAATCATCTATATGATGATATCACTCATTTCTATTAAATTTTTTTTGTTTCTTTATTAAAATTCCAAACATGATGAAATAAAATATAAACTACTGCTCAGAAATTGACCTGATTATTAGAGTATGATATATTTTAAATCAATTGCAAATCAAAGTACCTGTGAACATAAATGATAACTCTTGCTTTTTTGTGGTAGCTGTGTTTCCATATCCATTTTTAAAACAAAGGATGGATTTCAGATTATCAACTAACTTTACAGGGCTAATTTTTAAGGTGTTTTTTCTTTTCCTGGTTATCCAATTGGCAAACAGGGCTTAATTTTTGGTTGTTGGAACGCCCATTTTGTTTTCCATAAAATGCAGCAAAGTAACAAAGAATGACTGTTATGTAAACTGTAGGAGAGTTCTTTGGTTTGGTTAATAGAACACCAGCTTTGGGCCAAGAGATGGATTATAGGCGTACCTCTATTTTTGTCATTAAACCATTACCTAACAATGGCATGGTCATTGAACTATTACCTATCCATGGTATGTTTATTAAACCATTACCTATCCATGGCAGGGTCATTAAACCATTACCTAGATTCATGGCATGGTCATTTAGTAACAACTTTGGATTCAAACATATATTATAGCAAAAGCGTCTTACAAACTAGTTCACCTTTGCACTTACTAAAAATCTGAGCTTTATCAACAGATTGCACATCATAAATATAACATTGAATTCTTACCACCACAGGTACATGGTGGGTAGTCAGGTATCCTTTATTTAGGACTTTTTCTTCAAATTTTTCTTTATCTAATATTACATAACATACGCTCAGCATATTTTTAAACAAACAAACCTTTTTAAACGGATAAAACTGGAGTTCTATCGCCTTTATCGCCTCCTCGGTGGTGACAGCAAAGTCCCAAGTTATCGCCTCTCTATATTTCTTGGAGTGATGGTTCTCTGGCTCAAAGAGGACTTTGCCATCTTCACCATAGATTGCTACTTGCATAGATGGTTCAGGTGACGTCAATCTCATCTCTGGTAAGAACCCAATATCCACCTCCATATTGCTATCGTCGGATGAACCATAAAGCCACTCCATGTCTGGTATGATTAATAACCAATTAAAACAGTATGACAGTACAAAAGCAAACCGGATGGTTTGCATTTGAAGAATGAAAATCCAAGGCATTTTATAAACAAGTAGCATGTGATTACCAGAATACAAGTTAGGATAAAACTATCTAGTATTTCTAAACTTATAAAAATCTTAACCTACTTTTGTGATCTTAAGTGACTTGCTTACTGTACCATGTAGTACAAATTGTCCATGGTAAAATGGTGTTGATTGTCATCTAAGTGTGCTCCCTCGTTTGTACCATGAAGTTAAAAGCACACACTTTGGTGGAATTATTGTAAGAATCATGAAAAATGGACAAAATGCTACCCAAAAAAAACAAAAAAAAAGAAGAAAAAAAAAAGCATGACAAAAAAGCAAAGTTAGCAACTTTTGTACACTGAAGTTTTACTACTTTCAGTATTTTATAATAATTAAATTTATAAACCTGAAAACTGCTGCACAAAATGTGACCACTAAATTAAACAGTGCTATGTTTCTGTGAACAAAAATTGAGCTCCTACATCTTGGCATCCTTCCCCACCTTTGCACAGCATGTTAATATGTAATACTTCATAAAGCTAAAATAGATCCTGGATGCTTACCCACATTAAGGCTCTTATTTGTTGGTACGTACAGGCTGAAATGTTCGATATGCGACGAATCCTTCGTGGCTATAATATTACCCACAATCTGGCCAGGGGTGAACCAAAACGGATGATTTGGTGGCTCATTGAGCTGAAACTCTGCATGAATTCTGTGGAGTAAAAATTAAATGTTAAAGAGTGATGAAAAGATAAAGCAAAATCATGTCAATCATTCTTACAAACTTGAGCATCCATTTCCTACTCATCAACATGACATACATTCTCACATCTCTATATGCTACATTTCTGATCAGACATAGGGATTCAAGTTCAACTGGGAGCTTAAAAAAGATTAAAAAAAGAAGGGAAAATGCCGTTGGTGTAAAAGTAAGTTTGATCCAAGCTCGAAGATTTCAATCTGGAAGCAGAGACCGATATTAAACACAAAACTCTGCAGAATAAAAAAATCAGTGTAATCTCTCTCTTGGATTAAAGCTGACCTTGATGGGAATGCTCACATTTGAATCCGATCCGACTCCGATCTCATTTAAGACACGAAAATTACATCCAGGTGGAATTTTTTTTCCCTGCACTGTAGGGACATTCAATCCGGATGGCTACTGTAGACTACACATTGATAGCTGATTTAGTCTACTGTACATATTAAACCTTAGCGTAATATATAGTATATGTCTCAAAGAGGAAGCCTTGAAAGTTGAAACAACCTATTGCTTAATCTAATTAATTAAATTAGACACAAATCATTTACAACAAATATTCTGGGTATCCTCATTTCCCTGAAATACACTTTGGTTACACATTTAAAGTCTCTTGACCTTATCAAGAGATAAACTCCACTTTGAAGGTTTAATTCTTCGAACTTGACCAGTACTTTATATAAACGTGTTTTTCTCACCTGAATACAATGTCGACGTATTTCTCATTTTCGGCTCGTATGACTGCCTTAGCTCCCTGAGGACCAAACCTGGTATGGACAAACGGTCGCTTATGAAACATACTGAGGAGACGGTGAATGACGACCTCGTTGCGTTTGACTTTCGGTGGGTAGAAACGGTTGTTAGAAAGCGTACTGGAGAAGAGATTGAGGTTACTCTTGATGATGGTGTAAGGTTTGCCGACTGGAGTGACATCATCTGGAAAGAAGGGTTTGAACAACCCCACGTGAAAGCCAGCAATGGCCTGGTTTGGTGCAGTCCAAGCATTTAGGCCAGATAATGCTGTGACATATCTCTATGGAAACAAAACAGATTTTAAATGATTTTTGATATAATGTTTGTAGCATGAGCTTTTTTTTCTTTTCTGCATGCAGTCACAGGTACAAGTCGAGCTCAATAATTATGGAAGAGGGCAATACAAATTCTTTCTATCCCATTGAGCTACAGTAGTTACTGTATTATTCTGCTGTAGCACAGGAACAATTCTATCGGATTTGACTAGTACCGGAAGTCAGTTATTTAAATGTTACAGTATAAACTTTGGAAATGTTTGTAGTTCAGACATTCCTTTATTAAGTGATTCCAGGATGTTTAGAACCATTTTCAGAGATAATGAGACCTTGATGAAAGCTGCAATTATTGGCTTTGCATCCCAAAATCCCAGATATATGTACAATTATTGTACCCTACCATTTTTATTACAGTCATTGCACTTAAACTGACATGTAGATACAGTAATAGGGATAGCACTGTATTCCAAAGTTTTTATTATTTAACTAAAAGTTTACAGAACTTTAATCCATCATGCCCGGTACTTTTCACCTGTGTCTTCTTTTAGCTAAAATGTTAACATTAGTAGGTCTGCATAAAAGTACTGTACAACAACTCACAACACCTTGCAAATAACATATTGCCACTGATTATGGATGGAGAATGAGAACTTCAGTAATTTACAGAGCAAGTACTATTGGAAATACTAAGCATACAACTGACTTTCCAATAATGTTCCACATTTTATCTAAAGTTCAGTAATCCACGGAAAGGAAAGCTTGCCAGATACTGTAGCCAACATTAACTTGCTTCTAGAGGACTAAGGCAGCTGAGTTACTAAGAGATGTAGGAGTTGCACTGTCTCTTCTATGAGCACATCCTGCGATTGTTCACGAGGAACTTTTAGATTCTTACTTGATGCATAGTACTGTACAGTAGGTTGCAAATGTCGGACAATTGCTTTCTCTAACTGTTATGAGCAAGAGAAACACCTGCTCAAAGAATGGCAATTCCTAATGTAACAGTTTGATGCATTATAAATCTCTCAATGAGGATGATGAGAGGGAAAAAGGTGAAAACTACTAGGAGTTGCAACTCCAAGGACTCAAGTAGGAGCCACTACTTGGCCCACAAGCCCCAAGTTGAGATACTCTTCCTAGTCAAGTTAGTCGACTGAAGCTGGTCAATATTTGCTATGATATGACATGTTGTGGCTTACAGATGAATAAGACTCTTGGGCATTTTTCATGGTTTCTTGTTGTAAGGGTGTAAAGTGAGCCTCTAGTGTAAGAACTTCCTCTGATGGGTCTACATCTTCTTCTGCAAAGCTGAAATCAATTTCTTCATTCTGTTTTAATGAAACAAAATTAGAACTGTTAGTGTTGATGGTATCATGACAAATTTGGGGTAAAAAATGTTACAGACTTGCTTTCAGGTCAAGAATTGAACAAAGAAAATACTGTAATTTTACAACTCAACTTTATGAAAGTGATAACTATAATTTTAATACCAGCATAAAATTTTGATGGCACGAGAAATAACTGTATGCAGAAATTGCCATCAGCAGCTTTCAGACCACAGAAAAGATTTACAATTGAACTGTGAAATTTTCAAGAAAAATTAATGAAAGTACTGTAAGTTGTACCTTACCATCAACTCATCAGAAATAAGCTTTTGCACCATAGGTTCGAATTCTGCAATACTGATGAAACCATCCCTATTGAGATCGTATCCTTTGAATAACTCCATCCCTTCTTCTCCAAGTCTTGCTTCAATGTAAGCTTTTTCTTCAGAAAGACTTTGCAAGTATCTTTGAGAAATATTTGCAGTACCAATGGCTAGGCATGCAACCAATGTTGACAGACATATAACTCGTCCAATGCCACATCCTTGCGATTTTTTCTCAGAACTAGTTTTTCCCTGGCCTCCACCTGGGTCAGGGTTTTTGTTTTGGCGTTTCATATCTGATATGTTTAGGCTGAGTTGTCTTCCAGAATATCAATCATCAGACCTAGTGTGATCCAGCAACCGTCCAAAGGCTTTAGCTTTTTCCCATTACTTTCTTAAGGAATACGACGTGCTTCTTCAAAGCTGATGCCACAAACTCCGGAAGGATGTAATTTAAGAGCTGTTGCGATGTAGATCTCACCGTGCCTAGAAATAAGTTAGGCTTTATGACTAGCTAATACTAGTAGTATTAGTAATACAAATGTGTTGCTAGTATCATTGGCTGAAGGCTACATGCCTCTCAATACGTTTATGTTCAGGGCTCAGGCCTATTGCTAGTTACGAACTTCCTATTAAAGTTGAATACCATTAAAGGTTTGTTTGCAACTCACTAGCAAGTAGAAATACTCTAGAATAATTCAACAGAATCGTAAATCTTTCGCAAATTGATCATTACTGTCAATGAAGTGCCCGCTATCCACAGACCAATGCAGTGCTGGGCCTACGTGACGTTCGCGGAATAGACACGACTGTGTTAGGGATCTACCAAACAAATGAATCAGTCAGTTCCGGAAGTGATTTGAAGTGACACATGTTTATACTACGGAAGCCTCTGTTGTTATTCGTTAAAAGTAGCAAACTTTTCTCACAACCGATTATATGTTACATTCTGTATACTTTTAAAAATGTATCTTAAAGAAGGGAGGATTTATACTTTCCAGAATATTTTGAAGTCGTAACTATTCATAAACTTCAAAATTACAAAACATTAGCATCTTTCTTTCTCTCGAACGATTTCATTTATACCTCATACTGAATTTTGAAGGGCCTTATAAAGTTCCGTAGGACATATGATTTTTTCAGGTGAAACTTCTTTTTTTTCTTTTCTACGCATAAATTTAAAAATGGGACTAAATAAAATATGACATTTCTTCTAAAGTTGCAAATGATTATTATGACAGCGTGTATACTTTATCCAGAGGTTACTTACAATAGTTTACCTTAAAACACCTGAACGTAATTAATCAAATTAAATTCAAGATTCTTTCTGAGACATTTCCATTGATTCCACAGCATACGCTTAGGAAGATATGGGGAGGGGGAAGATTAGAGTGGGAAATCGCCCTACCCCTCTTGCCGGGCCCAAGAAATTTGATCCCACCCACTCCACTTTCAAGTGTTAAGTTGTAATTAGATATGCAATCCACAGTCTCATCCTTTAAAGCACAATTTCCCTTCTCTAAATAGATCTCTATAAAAATGATTGATGTTTGGGGGTTGAGAATATCCCATGGATTTGTGACAAATGGAATTACCTTGATAAAGCACTAAAGATATTCTACACTGTCACACTGTACAACAAAATGAGCCTCGGTAAAATACAATGATCGGCATCAAATTTACGGTCTTCATTACTGAGAATGACATCATTTCTATGTATGTGCTAATATCTGCAGCTATAATAAACCATGGTTGAAACTGTTGATGACACTGGCAGCTAGCTTTGAGTTTAATATACTCGCTGATGTAAACAAACATTTACCACCGGTGCCTCGGAAGTTCTAGTGGGCCACGGAAGTAATATACGAACTTCCATCCAGGCAGATGGTTCAGCAGTTTGCATTAATCGGTTTGTCGACTTCCTTAAAAGAACTTGATATCGTAAAATAATATGCCTGTCCGGCGACCATACGTTAGGCCCATTTGTATAACTACACGTATGAGTCGATCTTCTAAGTCTAGGCCTAAAAATTAGTTAAGTTAAGGCTAGACTACTGTAGGCTAGGCCCACACCAGGCAACTTAACATCCATGCACAAGTAGTTTCTATAAGAAGGCATAATACTATATATACAACATTGTTCATTCACAACACTGAACGTTTACTTTATCGTAAGCTCACAAAGGCGATTGTGCAGAGCATATTGTATAATTTTCCAAAGGACTACTCACTCATCGTTATATTAGTCACTTTCATTTGTTTGTAGCAGGAACTTATGTTAAGACATGTCAAAATTTGAGTTTGGTGACCAGGTTTAATATCTGTCTACCAGGTTGACATATTGGCTTCATAAATTATCATTGTTCAATCATATGTAACATATTAATTTCCTGTGAGAAAGTAAGAATGATTTAGTTGGGGAGATTTGCCATCAATCCTTTGGTAATATTTAGTCAACAAACATTGTCGATGGCCCAAGTGCTGTAGATATGGTGATCGCCTCAAATCATTTTCAAAGTATTTGTGAGAACCTGCAAAACTCATTGCTTCATTAAACCTATAATCAGCAACTTCAACATGGGATAACTCAGTCTTACGAACATCAAGTCAAAAATTGTAGTGTGCCATCCCTTGAGCAAAATTAAAAATTACAGGTTTGTTAAACATATGAGCCCTATTAATGTTTGCCAACAATCTTTAAGTAGGTCTACACAATTATGTAAGTTTTTTTGTATTTCCTTTGTATATCCTATCACCTACAGACAGAACTGAGCATATATTATGACAACAGGGAATACTCAACTTTAGCACTTAGACCAAAGAATATGTCTCTTCGTGGTATTTGGGTATTTTCTTTGCCTGGTGCCACCCATGGTATCTTATTCAGCAAGTAAGTTCACTAAGGAGAGTATCCTAACTGTTTTTGCAAAAAATAGTGATCACAGTTGGAAGAGCTGCATTTTGTAATCGATATCACCGTTAAACGCACATTGTTTCAAAGATGTTCCTGTGGGCCTAAAACAAGTGAAAATGTGTGAAACCCTGTAGAGTTTGACCAGTGTTTTTAGATGTATGCCAATTTCCCTTTAGAATACAATCTAAGTCAAGAATAGTACAATGATAGATGGACAACCTGGGAAGTTGTGTTTCACCAAAAACCCTCCTAGTTTGCAAATTGAATTTCTTACCACAGGTTGTCAAGATTCCAGTTTCAACCCATGTTTTGGGTTTCCCCACTTTTCCAGGAAATAACCTATATGGTAGTGTGTGAGAAGGGGTGGAAAATGGCAGATTTGTGTCAAAATCCCACATTTTTACCCCAAAATCCCTAAGGTTTACCTGGGACAATCTCTGGTTTCCACACATGAATTTGGAACCTGTGACACAGTTTTTGTTGTTGTAAGGGTATATATCTTCCATTTTGAATGAGTGTGTTGGCTTTGACATCAAACACTAACTAGTGAATTTAATATGCAGTGGTCATTGACTTATATACTGTGTGCCCAGAGGTTTTATGTTCTGCACCTCTGCAGTGTGCATTCCAAAGGAGAAATCATTAGCCTGAGCTGTGAGAGAAACAATCATTTTTCCTTTTTTTCTTGGAAAATTGCATAGGAAATACCCATCAGTGGAGAATCGGGCACGCATTTTAAACAAGGACAGCTATGTGAAACTGCCAACAGATCACGACATGAGGGAGGCAGTATTGGCTGAGCTTGGAATTGTTCATCCGATAGAAATGGTATGGAATCAGTTTTAATACTATATTTAGTTTACATGAACCTACTGTATAGGTGTTCGTTTGGGGAAACTTTTCTTGTCAGGTTATTTTGTAAAACCTGTTTCAATATTTTTTTTTAGAGTAAGTTATACTTGGTTGAGAGATCAAAATAAAATAAAAAATTAAATTAAACTGTTAGCAAACTGCTTATTGACTATAGAGCCTGTGTAAGAGAATGTGTAAGTTGGCCTGACGTTTTGATCCTAGCAGGATCTTCTTCAGAGGCTAAATGACAAGTAACAGTAACAGAAGGGACAAAAACACGCACAGAATACAGACAGGTTAATGAGCATAGTAAACACAAACCGATAGATGTAAGAGGATTAGTAGACAAGGGATGGAGGGAAGAAAGAAAGAAACCAACAGGTGAAGAGGAGAGGTAGGAGATAAACAGAAGAGGGACAAAGAGAGGATTAAGGGAAGGGGGTAGGGAATAAACTAGAGAAGGACAAAGACAGAAAGGTGAGGAGAAAAAAGGGTGGAAGAGAGCTATGAGAAGAGCTGTGGTTGAGAGATGTAATGCCTGTAATACATGTTCTTTTCATTTTGATTGCTTTGAATTCGTTCTTGTCCGTACAAGTTTGATATAATGTCATCACAATCGTCTTAAATTTGTAGAATCTCATGACAAGGAGATACCGTGTACAGCCTTAAATTTGGAACTTTAAATTTTAATGTTTACTTTTTAAATTTTTAAATTTTAACTTTAAAGTTGCAGTAAAGTTTCTTGTTTTGAATTGTCTTGTGCAGTTTGTGGAGTCCAGGGATTCCTGCTCCAGAAAGCTCCAGAAACCAGTCTTTGAAATAACTACTTCTAACGGTATACTCTGGCCTGTTGTCCTGTTTGAGAAGGTTATAAATCTTTATGAAATAAGGTGTTTCATATTATTTCTAGTTTTATTCAGAAATGATGAAAACTACAGTGATAATCAAGTTTTTCATTCTTGTCGTGGTCTGAATACCTGAGATGTTTTATGGGATATGCAATTATACTGTAAAGAAATGCCAAACACTGCCACGCCACTATGACGGTATAGTAAAACAATAGAAGTTACTAACACCGCACTTTAATATGCTTGGCAGGCCTGGCAGCATACGTTACAGTGCTATCATCACATATGATCTACAGCGTTAGCTAATTAACCAATGATTTTGTAATACCTAAATTGGATTTGCTGAAAGAGCCTCCACAGTGGCCTGATCTGGCCTGACTTCTACTCACATGTGACCGGAGATGTTTTGAAATCACATTTGCTAGCTGGTTTGTCATATTAAGTTCTTTTCGTAAAGCTTCTTAAATTTATGATAAAATGCCTCCATCAGACAGATTTTGAAATAAAATTTCCTCCATTAGTAATCATGTCATCTAGATACATTGTTCAATGTCATCATTGTGTATTAATGTTTATTTTTCAAACCAGTTTGGACTGCTGCTCTGTTGCTTGCCATTGGTGGAGAGTGTGGAAAGACCACCTGTTATTGATGTGTAAGTAACGCTTACTGTCTTACATAATATGCTACTGTTATCAATTACATAACTGCTCGGTCAGTTACATGTTTACATTGTATGTCTACATTACTGTTTGTTGTCATTCATGTGAACAGGTAGAATGTCATGTCTGTTTCTGTAAGTAATAGTGTTGTATTTAATCTGGATAAACTCCAGACAGATGGCCATTTCTTATTTATTTTCTCTTATTTACATTAATGTTATTGTTTTGGTTTTTAAGTGCACATGTGCATGTTATTTGTACTTCAAGGGTGTCATGTTCCTAATTAAAAAGTGCCCTTTTGTTATTTACCAATTTTCTTAGTTCAGCAATATGTCCCTAAAACAGTGCGCTTTTGTTGACAAAATGTAAATAAATTATAATTAAAAAGTTGTTTTTTTATTGAAAAACATTCAAAATTAGTACTAGAATTTATTCCTGTGTAAGCCACACCTGTGCATGTTAAACCTGTACTGCTGATATCATTGATGTGTATGTAACAATTTAGCCAAGACATTGAAAGATGGTGACCTCCACTCGACTTCTCCTGGCTGCATCACTGATGATAAAAGTTAACAAACTTATGGAAATTGAAATTGTATGTTACATGATCAGATTGACATGCTATTTCTAGAGGAAAATATGAGATATATCTATATTGTGAGGGCATTGTGGTCAAGTGGTTAAGGCAGTGGACTTGTGATTTAAGGATTACAGGTTCGAGCCCTGGCCAGATCATTATGTTGTGTCCTTGGGCAAGGTGCTTTATCTCCATTGCCTCTCTTCACCCAGGTGTACAAATGAGGACTTGCGAGGTAAATTGTAAATATAGTTGTTTGCGCCGGTTTGTGGCTGCACCCTATGGGAAGTCCCCCGGGGGACACGTGGTTGTGGTGCACTGTGGTGCCCCAGGAGAGATTGATTGAATTGTGCACACTTTGGGTGTGTAGGTGTGACAAGTTACCAATGACCAGGGTTAAGTTGTAAAGTCGTGTGAGAGGGCCTTGACAAGACTGTAAACCTAAAATTATAAATTATAAAATTATTATATTCCATCCCCCAAAATCAAAGCCCTTTTAATTATACAAAACTTACGATATTGTTTCAAGACTAAACTGAAGATTTTCAAAGTCTAGTTTGTTGATTGACAACATAACCTGGACTTTTCTTGGCATTGTTACTGGAAACACATTCATGTTGCAAGGCAACAGTTTAAAGTGAAATGTTTGATGTACAGTAAGCATAAATACTGGATGCTATACATGTAAAACTATGAAACACATTCTTACATTTCATGTACTTCTTTCTCTAGGCTTGGTATATCACTTGGTTACGCCCTGCTGCTTCAGATGATCGATGTCATCGGGCCTGTACAGCAAGGAGTCGACGAGGTACCGAATTAATTTTTATTCATGAAAAATCTTCTCTATGCCAGCATGTCAGAATGACTATTGTCTTCATATAGAGGCTAATGTGTATAACCTCAGAGCATTAAAGGGATTTGCTACAAAGCAACGGTATAAAGTTAATTGGTTCAAGTGGTTCCAGAACCAACATATTATCACTGCAGCAAATTTACAATTCATCATGCTACTTCAAGTAACTTTTTGTCTCATTGAAAAACAAAATTGTCAGGCTAATGAATATTTAAAATTTCCAGTACTGTAGGTATATTGAAATATGTCCACAAATGTAGTTGTTGCTGATGGTATTTTGGATGTAAAAGTAAAGATGAAAGTACCAACTTTTAAAAGGGAATTTTAGTCTCACACTTCACACTGATATAATTGTAGTAAATGATACTTTAGGGCTATATTTCATATGAAATTGGCACAATTCCCATCCACCAATACTCAACATTAAAGGTTAATGTCTGTTCTCTCTCTGTATATTCTCTCACTTCTAGCTTTACATATCAATTCTTAAAAATTGTCAGAATTGTTGTAACCGTACATTCTATCATATAGCAGGTGAAAATATGTGGATCAATAGCATTGACCAATAAAATATTGATTGTGGATAATTACATCATTCGCATGGTGTTTTCCTCCTAGAAGTTCTTAATATTTCTTCTTTGTCCATTAATGTATCTCCTCTCGATATCTGGCTGAACTTGTGAAAAAATTATCTAAAGTATCTAACTCTAGTGGTCTGCTTCTGTAAAATAGCAACGGGAAGGGTTAGAGAAGGGTTTCTTCTTAGATCATTTTGAAAGCTGCATTTTGAGTTTATCTCAAACTTGTGTTGTTCCTGCTTATTGAGAAACACGACGTTAAATCCTTCTCTAAGATGCATGTCGGATAAATATCGGATGCCGTCTTATTTTGTTTCCGATAGACACATCCTCAGATGGTCGATTTACATTCCTACCTGTGCCAAGCTGTACCATTTGGTACTCTAACGGATATAGAGCAAGCAACTGTTTTTGATGCCATTAGTGGTAGAATTGATTCCAGCCACGTAGTCTCAGATGTCAAGGTATAACTACGTTATCCATATTCTATTAAACTTTACATCTGCTAAAAATGCAAATTGAAAATATGTCTATGTTTTTATTAATAATAAGACAGAAGTTGCAATTTTAAGCAAGTAATGTGGTTGATATAAAATTTCCTCGTCTGATGATTATGGAAACATTAAAGGTGCTGTCAAAATGTTAAGATCTTTCTCTGCAATTTTGCTGCAATGCATCATTTTGCTGCAAAAATGTTGAAATGATGACATTCAGATGGGAGCGTAATTAATTTGTTGCAAAAATGTTGAATTGACGAGATTTCTAAGGGTTTCATTTATGATTTTGCTGCAAATTTTTGGAATGATAAACTTCGGTGATATGTGATCAAATAATCATTTTGTCATTTTGCAACAAAATATTGAATTCCACACTTGTTGAATTCAAGGAATTTGTCATTTAGTTGCAAATTGTTAATATTTTTTACTGAAAAATTAACAATTTTGTCAAAAATTGCAACTATTCTTACAGTAAGATCCTTCACATTTTGGCGGCACCTTTAATGTTTCCCTAGATGATGTATGACAGGTATATATGAAATCAATGTGCCTGAGTAGAATAAAGTTATCAAAGACAACCATTTATTCAATTGACTGCATTCAATGACAATGCAATCTATGGAGCTTTCATTATACTATGTGGGGGGGGAGGGGTGTGGGGGTGGGGGGTGTTAGTGTTCAGCAGTGTTCATATGGTACTGTAGTTAAAGTTTGGAGTACAGCAAAAAATTGTACTCACCTGTAAAAATGGAAAGGCATAGATTTCATCTAAAGCAAAAGAAGAAAGTTTAGTTGATGTTCATTCTCATTATCAGTTTTCCATTTCACTTTGGGGCAAAAAGAGGGTAAAACAGTTGTTACTGTAGGTTCTGCCTCCTGCCTTGATGTTTATGCCACCAGCAGCTGTTTGCTGTCATGCTAATTTTGCCTATTCTATGTGCTTATTAGTTTTAATAGTGTAATGAAAATATATAGTGATGTAGGCTTCAATAGTGCAGGGGGGTTCTTGGCCACTGCTCTGGTATATTTTGATGGCCCCATTTGTTGTCGTTGTCTGAGAGAATATATTTCTGGCTGAAAGTCCAACACTGATCTCCAGACACAAAAGACTAAACAAGGGGAAAGTGATAAGTTATATTTTATATATATATATTTTTATATAGTGTTAAGTCATATTTACTCAACACCAAAAAAAGACAGCAAGTCACAAAAAAACAAAACTAAGACACACTTTATAAGACAACACTATGCTGGCCACATGTAGGAAGAACACAACCTAACCCTTCAACGTCTACAACAGAACTGACAGCTCTACGGTTTCCAGGGATGTGCCCACGCTGGGCGGCACTGGGCGGCCCCGCCCAGCACTAAAAATTACCGCCCAGCACTGTCTTAAGAATCGTGAATCCCGCCCAGCACTATTTTCATCTAAAATCCCGACATTCCTAACAATATATTTCACGCAAAAAAATTAAAAATGTAAATTGTTAGCAAAACTAGTTTATGTGCTTAAAAAGCTACACAAGTGCCAGCATTTGGCATCTGAGCACCTTAAAAAATCGAAAAATTTCTCAAAGGGTAGGGGGACACCTCCTCTCCATTAGACCCCTCCCCCAGGACGGCGATCAGTATACCCGGCACTCAGGAAATCCTGGGCACATCCCTGGGTTTCTAAATAACTAATACACAACTACTGCAATAGATAGTGACCATGCATACATCATCTCAATGGATGGACATATCTAGACCTGACTAATTAACCAGAAACCCCAGAAGGAAAGAGCAAAATTTTCCAAAAACTCAGACATTCTATGACACAAAAGAATAAAAGACCCCAGTGCACTGCACTTCAGATTATCAAAGCATTAGTGCAGTAACATTAATCTGATGCCTAAATGTCACTTTCTTTCTTTTTTTCTGAACTATTTTGGTTCCTTTCTCATATGCCCTTCCAGTGGCGGAGCGTCCATACAGTCAGGGGGGCGGATGCCCCCCCTGACGGACTCAAATGGACTGCTGGCGTCCTTTTCAGCTTTTTACCACTTTCTACTTATTCGCGATTATTGACTTTTCTATTGTGCTCTCATCTACCTATTGACATTTGTTACATTATCTGCAAATTAGCAAGGCCCGGAAAGTGTCATTTCCGGCGATCTAGGGAGTATCTTTACTCAAAAAATTTTTGTACACTCCGCGCCAACCTGTGGTGGCGCTCCGCTTAGATAGTGTCGAAAGCGCACCTACAGACCATTCTCGCCCCCCTGACCAAAACCTCTAGCTCCTCTACTGTGCCCTTCTAATAAAGTTAACTTATTGTGGCATACGTACGTCTTTGCTCATAATTTTTCAGCCGCCATCTTGGAGACCGATCAGTGTGAAATGCAAAGCAAACATTTCATTCCGAGTAACGGAGCAGATTCAAGCTGTCCTTTATAACAGACCAGACGTATCGGATGTCTTCCAGATCTACGGTTCTGTCTCCTGCAAGGTTTGGTTTATAATCATCTCTGAGGTTATTCGTTTATAGTTGCTGGGTCGAAATATTGTAGCCATTTTGTGTCTAAATAAGTTCAATTATACTATAATAATTAAAAAAAAAATACATGAATATTCTGAAAGAAATAGTTTTGTCAGAATCATCTTGAATCTTATGGTAGTGAATAGGTTTAAATTTTAAAAATATTTTCACTATTTTATGCTAATTAAGGACCAAAGAACTGGAAATAAACAGTAGGCTTACTGGGTTATACTTAAATATTAAAACAGAAACTTGTTATTAAAGAAGGTTTTAGTTACTAAATGAATTTGAGTCTGTGTAAATGTAAGAGGGCCTGGCACTTTGATCCTAGCAGGATCTTCTGCAGAGGCTGAAGAAGATCCTGCTAGGATCGAAACGTCAGGCCAACTTTAAATACTTTTACACGTTACACGTTCTCTTACACAGGCTCTTTTAAGCAGTTTGCTAACAGTTTTTTTTTATCTTGAATTTGGTTCTGATAGATTTATGCTTTTAAAGTTCTTGAGTCAAACCGCTCGAAACTGCTGCAAGTTTACTGTATGATTTCGGTAATTGGGTGAAATAATCCAACCTCATGGCCTCCCAAGAACATACAAACTCTCTGTTTCTTTTTGCTTTTGGCAAAGAGCAAAGAAATAGATGGCTACAATGTACGTGCTAACCAGACGTTTGCAATCCTAGTCAGTTTTTCCATTATTCATTTACTTACATAATATTTTCGCTATTAATTTTTAGTTTTAATATTGACAATTTTTCTTCTCCAGGCTGACTTAGAGCATCCGGCCCCTCTGATAGCTATACATCTCAGCGTCGGCAAAGATCAACCTCTGCTCCAGAATATCCTCGTCAATTCCTGTGTTTCGATGGTAGATGACGAGAACAGAACTAAAGGTAAGAAATTCATTTTATTTGCAGCATGGCTGAATTTTAAGGGCTGTCTGATCATCCAAGATGATGGCTCAAAGTTTGTTTAAGATCAGAAAATTTCCCCTTCCGAGTAGCTTGCAAAAAGTTTCCCACTACTAGGCAAACGAGTCAAACTTTGTCTCATAAATCAGCCCCATCTCAAGATCTTGTTCCTATCATTCCAGCTATGGTAGATTCAATGAAGGTTATTATGATGGGTAATTCCTAGTTACTCTATGAAGTTGATCTCAGTACTTAGTCTGTGATGTAATCAAGGCAGATTTCCTTCAAGAGCTTTATTCTGACAAAAGCATCATGTTGCTTTTAACCCTTGAAATGTGAAAAATCATGGAAATGTTTTCTTTACTGCTCTCAATCTTGTCTGTAATTTTGAATTTCATCAAAAAGCAACTTTTTTGGGCTAAAATATTAAAGGAAAAAGAAGAAAAAGAATAGTATGTCTAGTTCAATTGCCATGATGACATTATTTGCTCTCCTTTTTAACAGATTGGTTCACAAAATATAACACAATATGAAAAATGTATATCTTAGCAATAGCAAGTGCTATGAGTAAAATTGTGCTTTTGACCCAACAGAGGCAGGTTGGTTAAGCAATCAATTTTGGCCACTTAAATATTCCCTTTTGAACTGACATAATGTATACTTAAGAATGTGTAGCAATCTGACAGTTTTGAAATAGCATTTTTGCTTGCTCTGTCAGATAAATATACATACATCTACATATTATATAACTTCCACTTTTTTATCTACCCCAAGGAGAGGGACACAGAACGATCACTTTTATTCCACCTAGGGAAAGGTTTGTCCTCTGCAAGTACACAGCGGCTATATCTCCAACCCAGCTCTCGGCCCCTAACACCTCTACTACTCCGACCCTTTCCAGACGTGGTTCTCTGACCTCCCTCAACTCCACCACGTCATCTCTGACGATGGTAAGCCAGGCATCGCCCGCATCTCTGCCTCTGAGAGCACACTACGAAATGACAGGCTCGCAAGATGAGGTGAAAATCATCATGAAAGTTAAACTTTCAAAAGGGAAAAACATGTTTGAATATTGTGAAGTTCAAATTCCTTTCCACAACCGGTGAGTAGGCATTAAAAGGCCGTTTTAGGAGGTGGTACAATTAAAGCATTTAAACCAAAATCAACTTTTGAGTCCTGAAGGTGTGTTCAATGCACAAGCAGACTGTAAAATTAGAATAACAGTGGCCTGTTTACAGTATTTTATTGATGTATTATTTCGTTGTGAGGTATTAATGATTAGCTGTAAGTTTGATTTTATTTTTGGTCAGTAAAGGCCATTTGGCAATTTTGTTTAAGTTGTTTTGACTCAGCAACTATTGCTATTGTTCAGATAATATTCTGAGCATAATGTAAATGATGTTATAAGTTTTACGAATGACTTAATATTTAGAATAAATAGTATTTTTCATCTCCAAAGCCTGTAATTTTCTTACTTGAGATGTTCCAAAAATTTCTGAATATATTATTGAGAGTTGGAACCTTTGGGAAAGTTCTGTCCAAAAAAAATTGAACCCTTTATAACATGCCAAAAATTTAAGGTCAACACAGATGATGATGTTTTAAACCAACCTTTGATGACTGCAAATGCTACATCCCATCGGCATGTAAATAATAAAAGTTGAAGGTTAAATATGACAGTATGTAGTCTTGTATTAAGAGCAAGGTCTTCTCACCTGACTTTAGTTACCCCCTGGTCACTTGTCACACCCACAAACACTGTGTGCACAAACTCATACAGTCCCTCCCAGGGCATTACAGTATGCCATCTATAACTTCCCTGCAATACACTTGAGCAGATAATATGATTTGCTTAATTGTATCAATCTGTCCAAGAAAGGTATTATAAAACCTGGAGAAAGTCTTCCCGCTTTCCTAGGGTAAAACCTCATCGACACTTTGCCTACACCCACAGCACATTGTCTCGTTGCAGACATGACACAAGGCCTAGCCCACTCCATAGATAGGATTCTCAACAGAGTTGTCATTGTCATCATCTGATTACGCGAGGGAACCGAGTAAATTACACCTCGTTTGAGTGAGAACATTGATACATCATTGTTCCCACGGTGATAGTGACACTCGTTACATGAGTGTCTTCAGTCAGGGAAAAGAGTTGCTTCGGTGTAATTGAGTAATGAGTCGCAACCACACAGCAATCATCACTATCTGCTAGAAATAGCAGAAATCGTCCCTCTCCATAGCTGTTTGTTGGGTTTAATTTGCCACAAATCTGGAGGTACCTTATTAGTCTGTCTACGGTAAAAGTGAGAAGAAACTTAAACGGTACCCTGAAAAATATCTCATTGATTCTGCTCCTTTAAAATAATCTCCAAAAATTTGATACAAAATTTTGATGGTTTGTACAACAAGATAAAAGTAATATTACACCAAATATATGGAACAGTAAATTGTTAACAACTGTTTAATTTGTTACTATTCAGCAATTTTCATTGATATAGATGTCTTAGATTGATTTAACTGAATGCAGCAGTATGTTAACTACATGGCTGACCAGAACCAGATGGAAAGTAACAACCCGATGCAATTTTCAACTTTAAAAGGGATTTAAATTTAGGCAGAATTTTAGTCTTGATATCTTATAGTTTAAGGAAAAAGATAAATTGGAGTGTTAGGGATGTTTCTATGCAGCATCTATTGATTTTGTGAACATCTTCATTTGACGCCATATAAATTAAAAAGTGTTTTGCGTTTGAAGGAACTGACCTAATGGTCTGTGTGTTAGACTTACTAGTCCAGTCACTTTTATAGTTGATGACCTTCACTTGAAAAATTAAAATGTTTTTAGAAACCCAACATTGACCGATAGCAGTATCTGGTTTTAAAATGGTGGAGATGGTTGCTGTGAATGACTTTGTTAAACTGTCTTTATTAACTTTAATACTCAGATGCACAAGATCAATTTGATTATTCATGTAATTGTGTAGCTGAATTTAAAATTTGTTGTTTGTATGCATTAGTAAATGAATATCCATGATTTCTTTATTTTTTATTTTTATCTCCGTCAGTGGACCCATTATTTACAAAGAAAATACACAGTCAACAGGAGAGGTTGTTATCACCAACGACAAGAGAACTCTAGCCTGGAGAATCGGGCAGAAGTTTCCTTCCAGAAGCCACGAAGTTACTCTAGAAGCAAAGCTAAAATTTGGAAACCGTTCAAGCATAATACCAGGTCAAGACGACCCCTTCTGTGTTGGACTCAATTCGTTTGCAATGGTAAATACCATAAGAACAATAATAATGGACAAAAAAATAATTTTTAATAAGTTGAAACATTTTATTGTATTGTATTGAATGGATCTGCATGATTCTAAAACATTTCACATACATTCTGTCCTGGGATACAAACACATTGATATTATGAATACCACACAAACACATGATCTTATACATATTCATTTTATGCAAATCACACTGTAAAGTATAAAAAGGTATGTAGCCTGTGCTGTTTTACTCTGGTAAAGCACTGTAGGCTGGCAGGAATTTCATAGTCTGACCCAGGTTATGCTTGTTGGCCGATAGATTTGTCAAATTCGTGTCACCGTTATTGGACCATACCCACTGAGATTTTCCATTTGTTGAAGAAATTGTGTAACAATTCACAGTTGTACGTCCTACAGCTCCTATTCTTTTACCTCTTGCAATTAGGAGAGGCAACTATAAGTCATTCAGATGCAAATTATTGTCTGTATTAATGTCTTTCATTGCTTAACGACATGAGGGATTACATGTTCTGAAGCCTACTCTTGCGTAATAAGGTATGCATGATTTTCATCGGTGTTGCTCCTATTATATTAACGCAATAACCAATACATAGCGTAATCTGTAACAAATTCAGTGATTATCTTTCTCCTTCGATGTGTGTTTAAGACGATACAAAACACAACTGTGACAAATGATGGAACTAGTCTTCTGAATTGCAGAATTCTATGGAATTTCCCGGAAAGGAAATTCATACACATTAGCTCCAAAGCCAATGTCTGGTGTAAAGGCAGTTTTTGATGATGGTTTTAATCATTGCATATAACAGATTGAGTTCAACACTCCATGGGTTTCCAGTCACATTTATAGTTTCAAAGATCTCTGAAAACAAAAGGTGACCCAAGATAAAAGTTGACATCATTATTTCAAGTGCTCAGAATTCTATATAGTCTATATACTGGCTATTAAACTGCCAGTAGATTTTTGAAATTTGCCAGTAGAAAAAAAGAATCTACTGGCAATTTACTGCCAGTAGACATTAAGAAGTTCAACTTAAGCATGTGGTAAGTCGGTTGACAATTTGGCAGTCGAAACATCGGCATGATTTCTCTTCACATTATGTCTTTGTAATACAGCTTACTGTCAGTAAATATTATTGGGTAAATGGTAAAGTTATTTAAACTGGTATGTATTATAGCTCAGGAATATGCCTGTGAGAATTTGATTTTAGCAAGAAGATTATTTGAAGCACTGGTGTTCTGTTACTGAGACTAATATTGTGATAATCTAGGTCTGCTATTTAGGTAAAAAAAATGTTAATTCTACTGGGTATTCAACAAACCACTGTTTCTTCTTACTCCAGATCACATGTGGATCTGGAATAAGCACCCTAGATCCTAAATTCCCTCGGGAAAGGGATCGCTGATATGGTTTGATGGATTCCATCCATATCTAGGACAGACAGAGCCTCTAGGACTCTTAAGCTATTTATGGTTTAACTCTCAACTAAAAAAATAATGCCCCAAAGTTCCTAGTGTATTGCATTTGAGAACATTCCCGACTTTGCTTTCAACACATTAGAAATGAAAGAATATATTTTATTCCTTCAACTTTGAGAAATCATAACTTGAACGAACTTATAAAGTTAAATCAATCAATTAATAGATTCGTTATAGAAGAAGATATCTTTTGAAGCATTTTTTCAAAGTTTCAAGTCAAACTAATTTGATTAAGCACCTAAAACATGTGTTTGGCCAAACAACAAACTTAGAACCTTCAATCTCTCAGTGCGTCTGTAATTTTCTGTATGCAAAGTTTGTTCATCCGACGTGTTTCACGTGCTTGTGAGTGCTTCAGTTTTAGAGATCTGCAGACGGTTTAGATCATGCACATTATTACCGATGTGACAGCCCATCCCCTGTGGAAATGTAGGAGAGTCCCATTACACATCTTTCTAAATGTTTGTTTAAAAACTCTTTGATGAGTCGATGCAAAGCTTGAAATATAAATATTGACATCGTGTCTTTCCGTGGTTGCTTTTAGATTTACTTCAAGATTCCCGATTACACTCACACGTCGGCAACCATCGACCAACGATCGCTACGAGTTCAACCGAATGCCAAACCCAAAGTAACTGTCGGTACGTAAATCTTTCCATTTTCTTCCCTTTTCTTGTTTCAGATTTTGGCAACATTTATGGTGATTTATTGAAAAAGATCCAAGTTAACAGCTCTTGCATGTTATTGCGAGAATTAACATAATTTTTATGGAGTGATTGGAGTTATTCCGGTACAGATATTGTCTACAATGACACCACATCTAAAAAGCTAGGCGATTTAAAAGAAATTGAACTCTAAAGTAATTTGCCACATCTGCACAAATGATGATGTCAGGGACCAAATATAGACATACTGTACAGTTAAAGAGAAGTAGAATACTGCCAACACTTTAAACCACAATAGAGCAACACGTTGACTTTCTCAGTGTACCCAACTTTCAGTAAAGTTGGCTTCATGTAAAGTTTTAAAAGAAATGAAGGTAAACTTTGTGGCTCAGATGTCATTATAACCTAAATAATGTAGCTATATTTCATTTTACAAGCTATGAACTGGTGTAGGTTGCATATTCATCGTCATTTGTCACTAGGGGCAGATCCAGGAGTCTAAAAAGGAGAAGGGGGTTGCCATGGGGGTCACTGAAGCAGACTCTGGTGTTTAGGGGTCCTCCCTTCCCTGAAGAAATGAAATTTTCAAGTGTGAAATGGTGCAATCTAAGGCATATTTAGACTTTAAATTAGGTCTACTTGCAAGATTCTGCTGACAATTTCTTTTTAAGTTTTTGTGTGAGGTTGCAAAGGGGGATGTACAATCCCCTATCCCCCCCCCTCTCCCTACCCCCAACCCTGCCAAGATCTGTGCCTGATCAATACCTTAATTCATTGTTGTTGTTTGATATGGCATTGATCTCTCTCTGCCCAGCCATGTTTAAGGCCGATTAAACCAGTATTGTAAATACCAAGTACGGCTGTGAATGAGAAAAGTAGATTTCATTATTTTTTTAAATTTCTTTTCCTTCATCACTTACTTTATGAACAAGTTAGTGATGAGTCCTGGTGGTCAAACAATCCTTAGGAGCCTGAGTTTGTCTATGGTTATTTGTGAAATGGTAACTAGTTTTGCAAAAGGAATATTTGTAATTATACAAGACAAGCAAATGTTACAGTTGCAGAGTCTGTGCCTTCATGCTGTAGTCGTACTAGCCGAACGATGAAAACCAATAATGAAGGCTGCTGGAGCATATAACATGTTACAGTAAGTGCTGGCCCCAAGGGTCCACCAAAGTATGTTAACTCCCAATCCTCAAGCATCTTTGAAGAAAAAAAAATTATCAAATTTTGTATCTTAAGTTATTTCTTCTTTTGTGTCAATGCACTTTACTACAGTAGCAGGCTTTAATTGACAGATAAAATAACTTTGTCTCTTTTCAGTTCTTTTCCTTCTTGTTATGTTGTCAGGGATAAGAATTTTAGTAGAGGATATTGAATTCCAACAAGGTTTTTTCTTTAATGCAATATCTACATGATGTTCCTTTGTTTTGAGTTATATCGATTATGAATTATATGAATGGTATAAATATTGTATGAATCAAAAACCACTCGATAAACGGTGCATGAATCATAGTCACTCGATAAATAGAGCATGAACCATGATCGCTAAATAGTATATGAATCATAATCAAAAGATATAAGTGTTTAGTTCGTAATCACTCAATAAATAGTGAATGCTTCAGAACCACTCGATGAATATTGCATGAATAATAACCACTCGATAAACAGTGTGTGATTTGTAATATCTGGACAAATAGTGTATGAATCATAATCACTTGATAAGAAGTATTAAATAAATCACATAAGTAGTAATCACTTGAAGGATAGTGTATGAATCCTAATCACTCGAAGATAGTGTATGATTCGTAATCACTGGAAAGATAGTTTATCAATTGTAATCACTCTATAGATAGTGTATGAATCATAATCACTCTATAGATAGTGTAGGAATCATTATCACTCAATGGATAGTGTAGGAATTGTAATCACTCTATAGATAGTGTATGAATCGTAATCACTCTATAGATAGTGTAGGAATCATTATCACTCTATAGATAGTGTATGCATCGTAATCACTCGATAGATAGTGTATCATTTGTAATCACTCAATAGATAGTGTATGATTCATATTCTATATGATTCATAATCACTCTATAGATAATTTATGAATCGTAATCTCCAAAGTGTATGAATCGTAATCACTCGATAGGTAGTGTGTGATTCTTACACTACATAGTGTATGATTTGTAATCTCTCGATAGTGTATGAATCGTAATCACTCTATACTGTAGATAGTGTTTGCATTGTAATCACTCGATAGATAGTGTGTGGTTCATATAAATCACTCGATAGTGTATGATTCATAATCTCTCGAAAGTGTATTATTCGTAATCACTTGATACATAATTTATGAATCATAATTAATCACCTACGTAGAACACAGTATGTGATGTGGATCCAATGGGTTGACCTTAGCACGATACATTCTTTCTTGTTCTTGAAATAAGTATTTTGCATTTGCACATAAAATTTACAGATCTGTTTACAATGCACACTACCAAATATTTGTTCCAAATCAGATTGCAATGGCTATAGCCAGCTTGGACTCTTACAGTTTTCTAGTGAACTATATCAATGTTAATTATCAATTTCACTAACAATGTCCACCCTACTCTAAAACCTATTCCCCCTTTCAAACATTTGCATCAAGGAATTACTTGTTCTCTTTTTCTTCAGGGAGATAGGAGTGAAGTTTATTATTGATTAACTTATCCTGTCTAGCTTTAAGTATTGGTTATTAACCATCTTAAAAGTCTTTGTGTTCAAGCATCCGGTTAAAATCTGTACATACAGAAGTAGTACACACATATTTTTATATCGCGTTCTTTTCCTTACTTATATTTATTTCTTTTTTCTTCCTTGGAAGCATTCTACTTTGTTATAAAGCCCTGAGGCTTCTTGGAACGCTTTCTTTCACAACAATGCATGCTATGTATTTGACTAAATCTTCAATTAGATGCGTATATTATATAATGTTGTGAATAAACGAATAAATTAAATTGAACGAAACATCTGGTTTTGGTTTGACGATAATTAGTATTTCACAAAACTTTCCTATTGCAATGTGTTGGGGTCTTATTTCCTATTGCTGCTTTTTTCTTGTCGGTTTTATTCTAGAGGCATTTCTGTAATTTAAAGTCTAAGCAATAACATCAGTGGGTTGAACAAGTCTGTCTATGCAAATAGTCGAATGCCAATGTCATTCAATGTCATTTTACTAATCACTAGATAAACGTCAAGTGATATATCCAATGGCTGCCCTACAAGTGGAAACTTAATTTGTACTGTTTTTCAATTATTTTTTTAATTATTCTAGAATGTTAACCTGTAAAATATGTAAGTTTTTTAAAGAAAAATCCCTGTATTTTTTTTCCTAGGCATGTTTTCAACATGTATTCTTTTACTTAACATTGTGCTCTGTAAAGGACCCAGATGTTATCCATATTACACAAGTTTATCCTCACCTTTTTTGCATGTTTTGAGAAATTTTTCCGCCGCTCCAAAAGGCTAACGAAGATATATCCTTGTCGAGTATCAGTGAAGTACTAGAGTAAGCGCTTTGAAGGATTTTGTAATATTATGAGTCCTATCGGACAAGAATGTTTGTGGGTGGGTATTAAGGAAAAAAAACAAAGGAAAAACAAGAAGCCGCCTTCAAGCGGCGGGAGTGAACGACATTCTTATAGAACATACTCGCCTGTCAAATTCTCCAGGCTGTATGCGTTCCGATTATTTATGAAACGTGTAAGTGGGACAGAAGTGTTGTAAAATTAATTCTCGCATGACGACAGCTGCGAGACCCGTCCAATTAGCGAGGCGAGTCACATGGGTTGAGCAATCATTAATGAAACGTAACCAACATTGAGATACGATCATGACTAGAGCTAGTATATACCAGGCCTTTGGAGTTAATTTACAACTCGGTCTCTAATTAGCAATCTGTTTGTGGCTTTTGTTTTTGGGTGAAGCAGTGTTCCAGTTTATCTGAAGACTTGAGTGATTTTTGGTTTTGTTTCATGAAGAAAGAGCTAGCGAGAGAGAGAGAGAGAGAGATCAAAACGTTGATGGCACACTTAAACAGACCTTCTTTGTCATTGAGTTATGTAGTTTACTGTGTTTACTCTATACAGTATGTCTTAATTAGACCACTTGTGAGGTGTCATCCGTATAAATACATAACAGACTGCACTGTTATAAAACATCTAGACAGTAGTTTAATATCAAAACCTTCAAACCAGAAAAGCATCTTAGGTTAAGCTTGCCATTATAAGCAGAGAACCCAAATTTGGCAATATGTGGATTATTATTTATAACGTAACATTTCAACCTTTGTATATAAATTTTTCCCCCAGTATGAAAAGTTTTTGTTAGAATTTGGAAATTTATATAAGAGTTATCTCCATCATCTGTTAAAGAGTTGATCAAAGAACATAAAAAGCAGGACTATAGCTTACCTATTAGAGCCATTGCTTAGTCCTAACTGGGTAACAGATCTAAATGTGTTAATACCGTAGAATAAATCCAGATCATAAAGTGAGTGATACTGTAGGTGGAATACAAATCTATTGTTAAATTGACAATCTCAACTTATATGATGTAAGAAGTCCGTAAGGCAAAAAGGTTCTAAGGAACATGTAAGAGGACTGTCCCTGCATAACATCATGGTTTATCATTCGGCCTGGAAGACAGTTATTTTACAATGTACTGTACACGAAGCAGCCCCATATATACATATGGTAGAACGTATAATTCACGTCTGGTTCTTTTTAGTTCACCAACAAATTTATTCCTGAGTAACACTGGCCCTAGTACACCAGACGATTGTATGATGTAACTCATTCATGATCTTAATGGACTCTCAGGGATTGTAAAGCTATGCCATACTGTACTTGTCCATAATGTATTCTTTCTCTATTGTTTTGGTCTAAGTGGACTCTCAGGGACTGTGGAGCTATGCCATACTGTACTTGTCCATAATGTCTTCTTTCTCTATTGTTATTGTTTTGGTCTAAGTGGACTCTCAGGGATTGTGGAGCTATGCCATACTGTACTTGTTCATAATGTCTTCTTTCTCTATTGTTTTGGTCTAAGTGGACTCTCAGGGATTGTGGAGCTATGCCATATTTGTCCATAATGTCTTCTTACTCTATTGTCTTTTTTTTTTTTTTTTCTATTTCCATGCCTGCTTGAATCACAATAATCACACTTTAGTTTGAAACTGTTCGGCTGTTATTTCAAATTAGAAGAAAAAAAATCAGCATTTTTGTTTTGTTTTTTGTTGTTGTCTCTAACCACTTATTTTGCCTGCAAGAGAGATTAGATAGAGACAAATGGGATCATTACTTATCATGGTTAAATTTATAGAATCTAAATGCTAAAAGATAACAGGACATCTTAGTGTGATAAATCGCAAGCAATCTATTGGGATAAATATGTCTTCTGGTTTATTAAATTAATAAATATCTACAAAAGCTAGTAGCAAGCAAAACGATGCTGTAAAACTACCCTAAGCTATGGTAATTAGATTTTGTATTATATGTTCTGTGTCTACTCTGAGAATTAAGAAAAGAAGCCTCTTGTTGGAATGCTTAGGGAAATTAAACTGACTGATTCAAACGAACTTAAAAATTGGTTTGTGGTGTAGGTGATACCGACCTAGTTTCTTACTGCACTCTGGACATAATGAACATTCATGGAGTTTGTGGTAACATTCCATGTGGTTGGACGTACCTTGCCAACCTGTCTTCCACAAAATAGGAACATTTCCGATTTCGAATTTTCTCAAATGTCAGGAGATAAGGTAAATATACTGTAAGGTAGAATTGAGCAATATAAAACTTAGTATTTACTTGTTTATTCATTATTAATTTTCATGTTTAACAATATCCAGCACATCTAAAACTGATACATCCCACTTTGAATTTGGTGATTTGTATTTCATATAATTGTTTGATTTTTAATGATATTTATTAATATAAACCTGTTCCTTTCTCTGTTTGATTTAGATACAATGATATCCACCTCAAGTATCTAAGCAGGTGGGAGGGGGGGGGGGGTGGGGATTACAGCAAAGTTACATACACTTACTGATTCTGATACCTTGCCCCCTTTGCCATCCTGCCACTGAATAATATTACTGTACTTTATGTGCAATTAACAGAATTTAATGGTATAACTGTCCTGTAATGATGAGGCCGTCTAAATCTGAATCTATGATTTATTTCTTGGTAAAGTGAAGCCGCCTCATAAAATTTACCTTGACGTGGTCTTGTCATAGCAAGATTTGTGATCCGTTAACCCAAAATAGAAAGCTTTATCGCATCAGAGCATATAATATAAAGTTGTAGTCTAATCTAGTTTTAGTCATAAAAACATTTGATGCTTTGGTGCCAAAGAGTTTAGTTCATTTGCTCATAAAAAAAAATTGTAGAACTGGTAATAACATCAATGAATCTTTGAAGGGGTACAAACAGGGGTACTGGTGACAAAGGGGTACTGGTGAAGGGGTACTGGTGACAAACATGACAATGACGGGAAGCATTCACAACAATAGCGGGGTCAGTTTGTTGAAGTCGGGGTCCAGTGTGTGACGTAAATGTCAAAGTTTCAAATTGGAATTTATTTTTCAGGTAAAAAATGTGCTATATATAGCCAACAAATTTGGTGAACAGCAAGCAATGTGTTGCTTAGCTACATTGAATAATCATATGAGAAAAGTCATTTAAAATGATCTATGTCTTGCTTGGAAGAGCGGTTCAGACTGTACACCTTAATAATCTGGAATTACTGATTAAAGTAAATCCAGTCATCTGCTGTTTGGTTAATACTTGTTAGTATACTGAGAAAAAAAAAGTATTTAGTTGCACGTGGTATGGATTTTTCAGTTTGATATTTGATAAATATTGCTCTTAAAAGTGGCCAATAGAGGGGGGGGGGGGGGGTTTGGCCTCTATATACATAGAATTATTGTATAATCGATTAATTTTTTTTGTTACGTTGTGTAATTTCTTGTAACATCAAATTTTAGTTCTGTTTTCCAAGTTATAACATGTTCACATGTATTAAAGTACATCTCTGGTTGTAATCTGCTTGGAAGTTTGATGCATGAGTGTTTGCCACTGAAGGCCAATTTCTATAGCGAGTCAAGAAAATAAGTGACCGCACACTATCTATACTTTTAACTGCTTTTTCCATTAACAAAATTATTCCCCCGTCAAATTATTCATGAAGAAATAGCTATCAAACACCTTCAGTGAACCCGTGTGTACTGTGGGTTAGTCCCTCTGTGTAGTGTGACGCAATCAAATGTAATACGTGACAGAACGAATGTAAAGTCTCAGTACAGTACGTAACACCTGCTTATCAATGGTTTTATTCAGATTATGGAGAGTAATCTTGTCATTAATAATGTTTCTGATAAGCTATCCTTGCTCAGAGTGCACCCCAACCTCCCCCCCCCCCCTAAGGTAGATCACTTTCTCCTGTTATTTGGCACCTCTCTGGCATTGAAGAGGGACCCATCAAATTGGCAAGGGAATTTTCCAGTTTACAAAGCAGCAGCTCCTGATGGATTTCTTATAAATATTAAGAAAACATAACTTTGAGATAATATTTCACCTCTCTCTCTCTCTTGTACCCTTTTTATTTCCCCTCATTTTTTTCATCTCTTGTTATATATAGTTCGAGAATTTCTGTCAACGTCGTACAAAGTTTGGAATATCAAAGGAAACTATCTGGCAACAGACATGTCCGACAGCCTCGAAACTTGGTGACATTTTGGATAGATAAGTGGACGATGAGAGATGAAGCCGGCCAGTGGATACATCTTCTACGCCTTATCATTAACAATTTGAAGAAACGGTACTTTCTGGGATGGAAATTAGTCAGCTGCTGGTTGAGATCGAGTCGAAGTTGACAAATTTCGTTCTCTGATTAAGTAAAGTTGACTCTCGTTGGTACGATGCCGTCCTCCGATTTACCAGAGTCAGCGGAAACTGAGGAGAGAGGTAAAGAGAAGACCAAACAACTCATGGCCTGCCTCATCATGCAGCATGTCTGGGAATTGCAGAAATAATGTGAGGGTTAATGTCATGCCAGATATCGAGAGTATGGGTTCTGGTTGATGAGAGCATCTCTAGGGGAGATGCTGATATGGTCCTAGCAAGACAAGTTTTGAAATTTAACACTTGTTGTTAAGTAGCAACAACACCAGCAGAGTTCCGTGTCAAGCTGTTCAGTAAGTTGACACAGAGTTAAATCTGATATAAACAAACCTTGTATCAAAGCTTCAAGGTACGTTATAGAATGAGCAAATTCTTGACATTTTAATCTCTGTTTTTACTGCTTTGTTACAAGCCAGACAAAGACATTATACTTTTACGTAGAGAACAACGGTCAGCAGAGTGTGGGTCGTGAACATTTATTTAGTGGGTCACTTTTATTTGTGGGTATTTAGTGGGTCATTTATATTGTGGGTCACAAGATTATTTCAGACATCAAAAATGTATCTACAGATTTCAGAGTGTGCCAAAGGGAGATCAAATAAGCCCTTTTTGTTAACATAAAGTCCATAGTCCGGTATTCTGGACTGGCTATCGGATACATTCTGAGCATGATCAACTCTGAAGGGGGGGGGGTCTGGTCCGTCATGGCTCGGTCCGAAGATCGAAGCTCGTGGACCGAATAGTACGAAGATGGCCGATGTCAATTGTGAATTGCTTTCTCTATCAGAGACATTTTGAAAATAAGTAATGTGCAATTATGTCAAATGTAAAACAACAAGCTGTTCATCAATTTGGTTAATTCCGATATCTAATGTTTGTCATCCAACATGCATCTTGCAAATCAAAACATTTCTCATGAAGCATGCATTCTATTTTTGTATGTAAGTTTTAAGAAAACCCAAATTACTGAGTATGACAGTTTCTTCTCAATTTGGTTAATTCAATATCTAATGTTTGCCATCCAAACGTTCATCTTGCAAATCAAAACATTTCTCATGAAGCATGCATTTTAGTTGTATGTTAGTTTTAAAAAAATCCAAATTGCTGAGTATGACAGTCCCTTCTCATTCTTCCCAATCCATCTTGTTAAAAATACTTTTCATCAGCCATTTGTATTTGGAGTCTGGTTTGTGAATTCAATCATACATTCACATCATTAATATTATCGCATTATGACCCTTCCTAAACAGTGTTGGTGAGGGTCACTTTATAAAGGTAAAATATCTGATTAATCTTAACTTTAAATTATGGCAGAATTTATACTTAAATTTAAGCTAGTTGAGAATACATTTCTGGTCACGACAACGAGTTCCGTCACGGTTACTTTAAAAGGAGTCGTTTCTGGACAAATTGTTCCTTTTTCCTGTGAACAGTTTTACTCAGGTAATAATTACAAGATAAAGAACACACATCATTTCTCTGACTACTTATTTTCTCTGATATTCTGAGTGGTTAAATCCTTTTCACAGACCTCTTCAGTCATTTGTGCATACATATCTGTGTGTGTGTGGGTGGGTGTATGCATGCGGTGTGTGTGTACGGTGTACATGTAATATGATGCTCTCCTGTGTAAACATGATACCTCAAGAATGGCTACCACAGCTGATCTCATATGTGGCATGTGGCTTACCCATGAATTCGAGAACCCTATTGTTTTTGTGGATGTCAGATGTCATATTCACTCAACCATACTCAGCTTCAAAATGAACTGTTCATTTGTGAAACTTTAGTGTCAGGACTAAATTTTTTAATACCTCAAGGAAGACTAAATTTGTTAACACCTTAAGAAAGACCAATACTTTCAAAAGTTTCGCTACTACTGCTTTAACACAAAAATGATTTTTTTTTTTTTTTTAAACAAATTATAATGCAATAGAAAACGTCAGAAAATGGTCGTTTCTACCCTTAACTCTCTGTAGTTTATTGAAAATATGAGTGGGTCCGTTATCTGTAATAAATCATGCCGTTTGTCGGGAAAATTCAGTTATGTGGAACATTTATAAAGTATTCTCGGGCAGATGATTCATCTAGGGCAGGTAAATTCATGTTCGCCCGGTTTGTCGGGACATTGACAGAGTTTATGTCTGATAAAATGTCTCCCCCCCCCTCCCAACCCACCTACCGAGGCGTCGAGAGGTTGGCAAGGTACCGTGTCCACTTTTTGAAATTTCATAAATTCATTGTACATTCATGGGCGTATCAAGAATTAGTTTCAGGTGAGTGGAAGGTCTCACCTAATCCATTCGTACATGTGCAAACCCCGTTCCACAAGAATGACCCCGGGCCCAGGGAGCTGTAGCCCAACGTGACACAGCCTCTCGTCAGGATTGGCCTCTTCCTCCCTCCCCCCTTCCCTCCCCCGTCTAGTCGTCGATCCTTGGTTGGACGTCTCTGATGAAGGCGGTTGTCATTGGCAGCAACATAAGGAAAAAGAAAAGAGACCAGGCCTAAAACAAAATTTAGTTAGTATAATTCTTTAAGTTCTGTAATTTAGTGTATGGATTTCGTCCCACCACCTATTGTAACCTCTTCATATCACTTCTGACATTTATCAGAAGTGATGAAAATGATTTTCCTTAACAGTCGTACCGTTACACCTGACTTGATTTGCATCCCATTTGGGAGAGTTGTTTTATCATCAAATTTCTTGTCAATATGGAATGTTCGGGGTTTACATTTGCCATGAGGGTATGCCATCGGCCGCAACAATTAACAAGGCCTTTCCTTATTCAAAACAGGGGAAAGGGGGGGGGGGGGGGGGGGTTACCAACTTCGCTATGTTAGAATGATATTTTAATGACATACAGTATACACTTGATCAAGAATTAAATCCCCACCCCCCCCCCAAAAAAAAATGGCAGTATTGAATTATTATCACTCCACTGAATATTATTGTTTGTTTGTTGATTTTAGTCAACTTCTAAAAATTTAAAATACCTGTTTCCATTTGTGTATGATTTTGTTTTAAGAACGACAGACTGACCTTCTTAAAATCCTCCTTGGGATAAATCTGTCTGACTTTGTCATCTCCTTGCTCCAGAGTGGGTCTCCATCATTTGTTACTATTATCCTACGAGACAGCCTCCAGGAAGAAGTCTTAATTGTTTCACACTTTTCTTCAAATATCTGAAGATTTTGGTCACACATCCGTGTCAATTTCTAAATGCACGGTCGACTGCATCCCTTTCCCTATACACCAGGACTGTCATCGATACATTCTATCGTTGGAGTGGGACCTCCTATCGTTGGACCAAAAAAAAATGAGTTTCGGAGGCTTGCAAAAACAACAACAAAAACGTACCAAACGTGATAAGTGTAAGGTTGTGAATTTGAGATAAATGCCTCATATGTACATAGAGGCTGGAATGATTTTTTCTACGGGGGGGGGGGGTCTTTTTATTTATTAACTTTTCTGTCATTTTTAATGTATGTGAAGTCCGAAAATTCTTTCACTTTTTGGTATTATGTGAGTTTCGGTAGTTAGGATATTAAGTTTTATTGGATTTTGGTCGTGAACTGTATAGCTCCTTTAAGTCAGACGGCATCAAGGGGCAGATCCATGATCTTAAGTAGGATGGGAGTGCATGGCTATTGGATCGTTGAAGCAGATTCTCACTTGTGGGGTGGTGGGGGGGGGGGGTCTGTAAATTAGTTTCATAATTGGGTCTATACTCAAGTTTGTGGGAGAGGGGTGGGTTGAATAGAAAAGGGTGGTGTACAACCCCCCCCCCCCCCCCCTACCCTGGATCCGTGCCTTGTTTGATTAACAAATCACCGCAGAATTGTTCTTCTGTCGCAAATGAAACTTTTCCCACTAAGAAGTAAATGAAGTGTGAAGAACCTTCACAAAGTGAGATGTACTTGATTATTATAACTTTAACTTGTATGGCCAAATTGGCCCGTTGAAGTTACTGAAGGAGATCGTACGGGAGGCGAAAGAAGTACAGACGTACGAACTAGGAATTTAATTTTTATGCTTCTTTTTGCATTGGACTCCTACCAAAGGGATGATCGAAGCCCACTAAGGCGAGGGGTATATGTCCCGTATAGAAAACAGACGGCATGGACGCCGACACACATTTGAGGTAGGGGAATGGCGGAGGGGAAGGGTGCAGTAATCAGAGAAATATTCACTGATGTTTCACGGGGTCAGGTATTGACCGGGCATGGGACAAGTCAACCACATGAACAAATCATAGGATGGGATCGATGAAGAAGTCGGTGACGGGGTACTAGGGGGCGGGGGGGGGGGGTTGCGTGTGAAGGAATATGGGTAGGATTTCATTAGTAAAAAGACCGTACTTCGCCCTTTCAACAATAACAATATAGGCTATGTCGGTTCTTCAAAACATATCTATACCATTCAAGTACTGATTATTTTGATAAAGTATGGAAGAACTAAGTTAATTCGGGGACTTTCGCCTCTCGTCCCGATAACTTTTTTTCTCGAGAAATTGCGCGTGCTTTTAATTGAGGTCTTTCAGCAGTGATGGAAACTCAACGCACTGTATGCATGAACTAATAAACAGTAGACGGAGATCACTTAACTACAACATCCTCCATTATCCCGTCATAGCTCCACGAGAGACTTGAAACATCTGGACGTCACTTTTAAGAAACATCCGAGTCTGACAACTACAAGCTTGCTCTAACTCTGTCAGCGATATTT
>KN887310.1:14470-36970 GCA_000934455.1 Apostichopus parvimensis | reverse complement strand
CCAAAAATTCGGCTGTTACGGTAACCTATGGATAGTAAATAAGCCGAGAAACAACGTAAATATGTTAACATGAAAATCCCACAATACCTCCCGATGATCCTAAAAATGTGGTATTTTAAATTGATCTCTTAATGAATATATAATGTTTGGTCACAGCTTAATGTATGAAATGTATGGTCACAGCCTTATGTATCTAATGTATGGTCACGGCCTTAATGTATCTAATGTATGGTCACAGTCTTTATGTATCTACTGTATAGTCACAGCCTTAATGTATGGTCACGGCCTTAATGTATCTAATGTATGGTTATAGCTTCAATGTATATAATGTATGGTCACGGCCTTAATGTATCTAATGTATGGTCACGGCCTTAATGTATCTAATGTATGGTAATAGCCTTAATGTATCTAATGTATGATCATAGCTTTAATGTATCTAATGTATGGTCACGGCCTTAATGTATGTAATGTATGGCCATAGCTTTAATGCAACTAATGTATGGTTACAACTCTATGTATATAATGCATGGTCACAGCCTAAGCTATGGAGACTGGGGTTGAGAGTGGGTCAACTTAATTAAGTTCTCGTGCCCAGGCTTTACATTGAATGAAAAAGTACACAGGTAATTTTGTTTGTAAAGTGAGATAATTTTGCTATTTCACTTCACATTAACGTTTCATGGTATAAATTTACATTTGTACATTAACATATTCATGCACAAGTCAAAGCTTGTGTGGTTTCAATGATGCTACATATGCATAATCTTATATGAATGTGACACTCTAGGCTGTAGAGTATAGCCAGGATGAACAACATACTTCCATCCAAGTATAGTCAGTAATGCGAAATTCGGAACACTGCGAATTTCGGACACCCCTAAGAAATGCACGATTTCACCATGACAACCTATAGCAGCAGCCAATTTCACGAAAAACTACGAAGATACAGATACTTTCTCTCTAAAATGACCCGTGTGCAAGTAAATACTTACATATTTGTCAATAAAATGACGGAGATCTATGAAGTCTGTTATAATTACTGAAAGAGCAACTGCGCCACCAATTTTATCACCAGCGCCACACTATGGGAACGAGTGTCCGAATTTCGCAATACTCTAGCAAAGAAATACCAGTTCCACAATCACGAAGAATCTTCTTTTTTACAACGTAAAAACAGTTTGCAGGAAAGAAAGTTTGGCCGTGTATCTTAATATAACACACTTCTTCCACCATATCAAGTATATTTTTAGGTGATTTATACCAGAAGATATAGTTTTGGGGTAATTTAAGGCTTAGGTGTCCGAAATTCGAAGTGTCCATGCTAGTACAGCAAAAGCATTGAGATATGACTAACAACATTCACATTGTATTATAACAGTATTCAGCATACAGATTGATCAGTACCAAGGACAACAGGCTTCTTCTATTTAATGTGGTACCCTTACAAGCAAGCGCCATGCGAATTTTAACCCTGGCCCCCAAGATTTTATGTCTGGTTTGCCTCTAAAACATCTAACTATAGGCGACAGTCTATTTTCGTAAAGTTTCCCCAACGTTACTACATCCTTACCTGAAGTATTTTATTTTGGATCGAATGTCGACAATTGCAAAATACGACGGAAAAATATATTACCAATTATTCACAATGATATCGGCCATTCCAATACATTAAGCATCTACAAACAGTATAACGTTTCATTACACACCTTTGTGCACACCTTATGTATGCAGCGACGTAAGTTAGCGACACACTTTAGTCAATGGAGATTTGGTCGATATTCAGATCTACGGATGCTACCTATAAAACAAGGTTTCCACAGTTTGACCCCTGGTGACTCCTTTATGACATTGACCTCCACTTAACACAATAGGCTTCTTGTACTTAACATGTCACAACTACATACTAAATATGAGATTGGTCCAAGCTTCCCTTCTTGAGATATCGTGTTTACAAGCAAGGCGTCACACACCCACACCCATTCGTCTGCATGACTACAAAGGTTACGATTATCATCAAAACCAAGACATGCAAGGCACTAAAACAACAAGGAAAACATACATCGGTTATATTTCAATCCATGTACCATATTTTTCATAATTCCCGCTCCGCAGCGGAACATTACACATAAGTACTAACTGAAATCTTAAAACTTGAACTTAAATCTCTCTTATATTATATTTACCCTGACTCATTGTTAGGTTAAGGTTTTCATCAAGTGACTCGAGAGATACCAACACATCTTCACCAGCGGCCAGACGCAACAGTAACTCGTTCCCTTGACAGATACCCAATATCGGGAATAAGTCACCGTTTTCGTCATAATTCTATCACAAAAAAAAAAAAAATTAAATGTCAATCAGCTCACCAACATGGACACCTTAGATTTTGCTGCTGTACGGTAATATGTAAGAAGGTATTAGTAAAATATGATAAAAAATTACTGTACTAAATTCGAATTACTTTCGAACTTTTTATGTAATATTCCAAACATTTTGGAATATTTAGGAACGTAAAATATCGGAAATGAGGGATTGTATCCCGCCTCGCCCCCCTCCCCCCCTCCCCCCCCTCATTTTCAAATTGAGTTTCTATTTGTACAAGTATGCAATAAATATCGTTCATAAATTTTAAAAATAAGAACCAAATAAAAGATAAATGTGAAAGTTAACATTCTTCAGAAACTGAACTCAAAGTTTTAAAGGTTTGGGAGTCATTTTATCTATAATTTTAATTTTAATTTTTAAATTTATCACACGAATAGTATGTTGAAGTGATAACCCACACTAATAATAATTAATATTTAACATTTTTTATTGCAATATTGCAAAACTGAATTATTTCTCTCCTTGTGTAAACCAAGGACTAGTTATTAACTCTCAAACATTATTAAATAGCAACTTGTTATACTTTTCACTTTGTGACTGGGATATTCACCATATCGTTCCATATTGTTTGATTAAATTACTCTAAAAACTCACTTTTTTTGCTAGTTCGTAGAACATTTTCCCAGCTCTCCCATAGCCTGACGTCATCAGCTGATCATCGAGTACACCTCCTGGCAGTACAAGGCTGTGATAAAAAAAGAAAGAAAAAAAGACCTTTTCAATTTTTTTCTCAGAAATACAGAGAGGACGACAACGTTAATACCCATACAACTATACTCAGACATATATTCAGGTAAAGATACATTGACTATTGTCGTAAGTGTATCAGACCCGTTGAAAGTATTTATGGGTTAGAGGGGCAACAATTTAACGAGGGGCACTAACAATTCATGCAGGGGCACCAACAATTTCAGTAAGGGCACCATGCAACCAATCATACCAATGTGTACGAACGCCCTGTTCTTCTCATGCATCCAAAATGGCGGAAAGAGAGCAGTGTTTAGTGACTAGTTGCACAACCTTCAGCATGATTACCATGCACAATAAATAACCTTATGTTAGTTACACCAATACTATGATCGTATAGCCATGTCGCATCCGTCTTACATATGCTCAACTAGTCACTTTCGTTTTGGAACAGGAAGTATATTTTCTCGATGCATGAAACGCTATGTTTATTAACTAGGGAAAAACAATTTGCAACAAATTATTTTTATTATTGTTTTATTGTTTTATTATTGTTTTATTATTGTCATCTTTAATGAGGGTAGTCCTGCTCAATGCAGAAGCACTGCTTTCCAGAGGAGCCCTCAATACAAAATACATACAATATTATGCAGTAGACAAAAGGTAAACATCTAAAAGCACAAAAAGGACGGCAACAAATTGGACAAACAAATATCAGACATCTAAACAAAATATATAAGTTTTCATATTGCGTTTAAAAATATTAACATTTGGCAAACATTTCAAATTTGGGGCAAGACTGTTCCACGACCTGCCTCCAGAAAATTTAATGGACCTTTCACCATTCCCAGATCTAACAGGAGCAAGTAAAACATTATTAGAGCAGCTAGATCTAGTTCTGTACGAATGTCTATCTCTCAGTAGAATTGTATTATCAGTAAGGTAATCTGGAGCCAGGCCGTGGACACATCTATACATTAGAATATTCCTGATATATCATACACGTTGACGGACATTAAGCCACTTCAATTTAGCAAAAATATCTGTAACATGCACATCTCGAAGCCCACAACCCAGGACTAATCTAGCTGCCCAATTTTGAAGAACCTGAACCCGGTCAACCAATTTGTTCGGCAGAACAATAATCAATATGGGGTACAATTAGAGCGTTGTACAGAGTATTACGGGTATGCTGTTCACCACACCAACTAAGTCTTTTTAGAATACTAGTCCATGGGCTAGCAGGACCCACCAAGCTCCAGGAAACCAGACTTCAGAGTCCATCCATGTCCATCTGTTGGCGATGGAACGTCTTGAATGGGAATGTCTGCACGTCTCCATATAGCGACCTAGTAGTTAACTCTACAGATATGCTGTTGCAACACCCCACGGCAGGGTGGTAGCATCGCCAGGTCCACATTGCGACCAAGATGCAATTTAGGATCATCGCAACACTTCTCTTTGATGAGGGTGAACCGAAGTTTATCTATGCTTTTGAATCTTGGTCGACCATAGAAAGCACAGGTGAATTCTTCCAGACCAGCAAACAGCTCATTTGTGACCTCCTATTCACGTCCAAGCTCTGGGCTGGAATTTTGGATGCTTCTGCATCACTTTGATTGGTTTCACTTTCCCTTTCCCTCGGAAGGCACTGGTTGTGTCACCCTCATCAAAGAGAATTTGTGGGTGGACGGACCGATATTTCCCCAAGCGCTAGTGGACGAAGTGGAACTACTTGACCCAAGCTGTGAATCAGATGATGAAGATTCTGATGATCAAGAATCACTACCTGTTCCATCAGAAAGCGATGACAGTGACAGTGACAGTGAATTGTAGTACAGGTGGAAAGTTACATCAGGATAACTGTAAATTTAGAGAAGTACTTGCATCACATGTTAGTTCTGAATGCCAAGCAGCCATTTTGGAATTCAAGATGGTTGAACATGTTACCAACAAAGGGGCCCAGCATTAATATCACTGAGCCTAGTGAAATACTTGATGATAAAAACATGGCAATGTTTTATTTTGTTTTATTTTTATAATGTTGATGATCTTATTGGATTCCTTAACTCTGAAAACATGGGTTTGTTGAAAGAGAAAATAGTTCCAAATGGCGGCCATTTTGAATTTCAAAATGGCTTCCTCAGCACAATGTCCCAGTGTTAATGTTCTTATTCTTATTGGATTCCTTGACCCTGAAAACATGGGTATAGACACCAGAATTATAACTCTATGTGCCTTAGAAGCTGAGTTATAGGTAAAAATAGTTCCGAATTGGCGGCCATTTTGAATTTCAAAATGGCCGCTGCAGCGCAATGATCCAATGGTTATGTCTTTGTTCTTAGTGGATTCCTTGACCCAGAAAACATGGGTATAAACACCAGAATTATAACTCTATGAGCCTTAGACGCCGAGATATGGGTGAAAATAGTTCCAAATGGCGGCCATTTTGGAAAATGGCGGAAATGCAGAGTCGATCCCAACATTTTCAATGGTAACATGCAAAATATTGTTTGGACGGGTCCCCTGGATAAAATGATACCACTCGCGGAGAGTCTGGTAGGGGGGGGGTGCTTGGTGGGTCCTGCTAGCCCATTGACTAACCCAATTTCTAATATGGAAGTAATTTTGTCAATATGTTTTCACATTTAAGAAACGGGTCGAACCACATTCCAAGGTAAATGAGTACATATACATTTTCAAGAATATCATTATCAAGCTTTCCATTGAGGGATTAACATTTTTTATAATTTGAGAAGAGCCAAATGTCATAAACTTGGTTTTAGAAACATTAAGTGTCAGCTTATTAAAGTTCATCCAATCAGAAACAGCTCCCATGTCCAATTTTGTTACCCTTTCAATATCTAATTCGTTTTTTGAACTATATATGATGACAGTATCATCGGCATAAAGGAAAACCTTACAATTCGAAACTACAATATATTTAATTCTGTTGAAGACACATGCAGCTGCAATACACGCGTTGGACGGGTAGGGTGCAAGGGGTGGGGGAGGGTAGCGGTGGGAGTAGTTCGATGAAATCCTCAAACAAACCGGTCAAAACATTTTCTATAGATAACTGTTTGCTCAACAGCGTTTTCTGTTTCTTGAAACGGAAATGGAATGTGTCAGGCGGTGACATCCGATGGCCACAACAGTTATTTTATGTAGAAAAGAACACAAACTGTCTTCAGGTCTTGTGCTTGAAAGGAATGATGAAGTAAGACATATACCCTACCTCTCCAAAGTAAGTTTAATTAGTACCAGTTTGCCTATATATTTGTAATGGATCACAATGTACGAGTTACGTTAGTTCCCCTGCAGGCCATTCCCACCCAACACCGTCCATCTCTGAGGATATCCGAGAATTTTAGTTGTAATAGCAAAAACCAGGTGACTTAACGCTTCGAGCGGAATTTTTTGTCAAACGCTTATATAACTTGGACAGAGAAACCAAAAAAATCGTAAGCGCCCTCTCAGGCTGTTATAGGCGTGCATGGGATTGCTTTGTGCTATGTCCCTGGTGACTCTCGTCTCACACTTCATTGACATGTGTTGCAGACACAAACGTAACCAGCATCATTAGTCTATGTCATGAAGACCAATGTCATGAACAACTTCCCTAAGTAGCTAACAAAATTGTATCCCATTTAGCAGATCTTCTAGGTTTAATCTTCTTTCACACCCAAGGATGAAAACTTGATCAAGTTTTAATATGACATTCTTGAACCACAAGTGCTTCAGTTTTATTTATTTTTTGATTTATTCATAACAATGCTTAGTTTCTGGATTTGCAGATGTGTTTCGAAAATACTGAGTCTAAAACGATGAAGCTCTTAACATGATGTAATGATACACTGGTTTCAATGTCAACACTGTCATCATTCTATACCTGTAAAAAAATATGAAAAGAATAGCAAAGAGGAAGTAAAGTTCCCAGACTCTAGCGGCATTATGACGTCACAGATTTACAAAATGACAGCGACCAGGCACCACTTTTAAAGTAGGATATTTTCCAAACAGAAATGGGGTTTCCGGGCTGTATGAGGTGACATATTTATCACAAAGAATTTAAAACATTTTTCCAGTTTGGGATTTGCATCATGTTATTATTAAAGATATAAACGAATATTTAGACGTCTAATTTACTAAGTTAGCATAACTTTTTTAAGTTTACTGGAGAACAAGTATTTGAGACTTGATACTTTAATCGGGTGAACTGACGAAGATGTAAGCATTTTCTTGAGTGAAGAAGGATCACTTTTATTTAGCATATCTTGTATACGTTTACGATTAAGAACAAGTTTCCTATGTTTGGGGGCAACATGGTTTTGAGATTGGGCCCAAAAGATATTAATACTCAGAGTTTATTACGCTTAGACCCGAATGTTATTCTCAGAACGATTAATTAAAAATGTGCATTCTACAACGTACGTCAACAGATTGTCTACAAATATTAAAATAGACCGTGCAGATAGTTACTTACCCATTTAAGGATTGGAACAAATCTTCATACTTGCTGTCACTCTGGTTAACAAAGATTGGGACTACCCTGGCACCGATGACTCCAGGAACTTGACATAGGCAGCTGGAAGGTAAGTTGACCCATACTGACTCATTTCAGACGAGCTTTCCTGCATCATAACTCCTGTATTCATAATTAGAGGATTGAACATCAACAGACAGACAAACAGGAAGACAGACAATGGAACGTATTGTTCTCATAAATAGCTAAAGCCACCTCCGTGATTCTCAGAAAACTTGCAGACTAGAAACATAGCCAGTGCATGAGCGTGGAGGAGTTATGTGCATGTATGTGCGTTTCGGGGACATCAACGTGAGTTTGAGCAACAGCACGGTAAAACAGCAGCAACAACTTTAGTTTAGACAGCAGCAACCTTAGTTTAGACAACGAAATAAGTTTGCCCTTTTCGCATTCTATATGGTTTAGCTAGTGAGAACTTCTACAAGGACTTACAGACCATATTTCTTTAACGAATTAGTTTGTAAGTCAACGGAGAAGTTATATGGAGTGTACTACCATATACCGTCCGCACGCAAACTCTGACACGTAATCTAAACCAACCCTAGCTTGTGTTATCCGCACCATGAATGCGTCTAAAAATGATTTCAAGTCTGTACACCCATTATTAGCCAGAAACATGCAATGGAAAAAAGGCAAAACAATAACTAATAAGTTAAGCTAATTCACCGTGGAAATATTAAAGAATTGTCAACAAAGGGGTGAGTCAGATGTCAGCCAGTAGAATTGACTATAAATTACAAATGTTTAATTCCCACTAATAGAAATCTTGACTAATGTTTATGGTTGCCAAGCACTCTTCCTGTTGACCCTTAATTGGGTAGATGAATATGAATTGTACATTTAGGGAACTGTGAAGTTTGTAATATACCAATGATTTCTTATCTTGACATATAGAAACCTTGATACAAGAAAAACCTCAACATGTTGTTCAATATGTATATATGACATCTCGTCTGTTTGCTTCAAGTGAAATTCTGATGAAAATTATATATGAGCATATTTCGAAAACTACATTAAGATCAAGTGACGTGCTTAAGGGGGGGGGGGGTCACTCCATGATCAGTCGTGGATTGTTTCACATTCTTTCAGCGAAGAACTTAGACCTTCCGCCTCAATCTCACTTAAAATTTAAGCAGTTTGCATTCGAAATATACTTACACGGGAGTCGGCTTCAACGACCCTAGGGCCACACCCCTTCCTTGACAAAATTTTTGATTCGTCTCTAGCCTAGGGCCGTAGCTATGTATGAAGGCAAAGGGACTCCCTCCCCCCCCCCTAACAAAAATTTCTCCCTTAAGGCCTTCTTTAGGGCGGATTGGTGACTCCCCTCCCCACCGCAAAAAAAAAACTAAAATCAGTCGGGGAATTTAGAATACCCCCCCCCACTCTAGACAGCTTTGAAATCCTGTTAGTAACTGAATCAAAATTCCACAAATGTTCCTCTTTGTGAGGCCATAATCCATATTACCAATGGTCTGATTTTTTTAAATGTTTGCATGCGTGATAAATAGGCTAAGTTCTTACCGATATTTGGTCTGTTATTAAAAGTCGCTTCTCCAACAGAAAGGTATATACATAATATAACATTCAACGACACGAAACATCTTTCACTGTCCATGGTTAAAAGGTTGGGCTCATCCGTTGCAACAGTTTAGTAATTGGCAATTATTAAACTAATATACTTTTTTATCGACGTTTTATTTGCTGCCTTTATAAACAGAAAGGAAAGTGCTTCCATTTTGTGCCATTTGTTGGTTGGTTGAGAAGAACGATGTACGCCCTCTGCTGCTATTTGTTGATTGGTTGAGAAGAACAATGTACGCCCTCTGCTGCTATTTGTTGATTGGTTGAGAAGATGGATGTACGCCCTTTGCTACCATTTGTTGGTTGGTTGAGAAGAACGATGTACGCCCTCTGCTGCTATTTGTTGGTTGGTTGAGAAGTACGCCCTCTGCTACCATTTGTTGGTTGGTTGAGAAGAACGATGTACGTGTTTGTAACTGAGTCAGGATATCAAATAGTTTTCATATAAACTAGATGATGCTTACATCAACTCCAGGATAAATAGGTTCATTCGTCCACATTTCCTGTGCCTATGATTCCATTGTTTTCGTTGGTCTATAAATAAACAATTATATACAACATTCTCATAACGATCGTGCTTATTAAATGTTGATTTAAAGAAGAAGACAATATCTGATTTTTTTCACAATATGAATAACATAATTGATACAATCCGCTATAGAATTCGAAGACAACATAATAATATCCTCTGTAGAGTTCGAAGACAACATCATTATTACTATCCTCTGAAGAGTTCGAAGACAACATCATTAATACTATCCTCTGTAGAGTTCGAAGACAACATAATCCTCTGTAGAGTTCGAAAACAACATCATTAATACTATCCTCCAAAGAGTTCGAAGGCAACATCATTAATACTATTCTTCACGGAGTTCCAATACGGGTCAAAGTTTTCTCTTTACTGGCTGTAATTGAATTTTGAAACACTTGTTTGACGAACAATCAACTTACTAACACCAAACCAGACAAATTATTGAGATGTGTTTCCTAGAATTATGAAAAAGAATAATTCCATTTTACTTTTCCCAGCCCAATCAAACAAGTAACAAACTAACATGGGTGAGGATCTATTTACCTTTCTGATTGCTAGGAAGCCATGAAGTTTCTCTTCTGTAATGTCAGACTAGTAGGAGAAAACAAAACAAGTCTGTCAAGTTATGGAATACGTTTAAGGAATTATAACAGAATCTTCAGAAAAGATCGTAAGGGGATTCTTTCTACTGTTCCCAATATGCTTGAGACACCCAATTCACATTGTATCATGCAATAATATTGTATCATACTCATATAAAAAAGCAACAATATAATCGTTGTTATAATATAGCACGCTCGACAATATAAAACATCCACAATAATTTTGTTGCATATTGTATTATATATTAAAATGACATATTAAGATAACAATTAAATTGTTAATTTTTTTTTAATATTACAATATTGTATACCAGCAAGTGAATCAGCTGCTTGAGAGGATAATTAAATACTTTCCGCCAAAAAGGTACGGTGGTCCTCAAGAGACAGATGAGATGTTTCCAAGTCTGTATAATATGACATGTGCTGATATCATGTATTTACCTTTTGTAGCAATCTTAGTGTAATCTATCATATATTCAACTTATGTCAAGATGCATATGTTACTCAAAAGTCGGCGACTCATCACAATAACTTGAAGTGTGCAACCTTTTAAAAGAAACACACAAATACTATGCTTCAGGACTAGTCTAGCAGCCCGGTTGATCAATAGGGCATCTTGTACATCAATTCTAGGGCAATCTACATACAGTGTAGATCCATTTACTTGGCTCAAGTTCTGGGCGGTATATTGGTTTTAGCAGCAGACAGTGTATACATACATTACAAGTGGAAAATGTTGAAGCTATTCTCGGTCATATGAAATACATGCATGGCATTCATTCTGGAAGCAGAAGAAAACTAGTGTGGATGTCAGACAACTGCTATGCAACTTTTGATAAATTATTTTGCTACAAAAGGCATCTTAGAAATTCATTGCAGCAGGGAGCTGCTACTCTAACAGGGAGCTGCTACTAAGTAGCAGCTCCCTGTTAGAGTAGCAGCTCCCTGATTGCAGAAAGGAAACACGGGTTATAAATTGTCGTGGTGAAGTACATGCAAGTGTTGCTGGTACTGGTCAACCAGAAATACATGCTCCTTGCAGCATCAATGACAATGAGAGTAAGGATAATGATATAGCTGACATGGATCTTGGTAAACATTTTGAAGAGGACATGAATGTCAATGTTATTAGTGATGCAATCACTACTTTTATTGCAACACTTAAATCATACAGTAGCATACCGTACAGATCTATATCAACTGAAATAGTGAATCAAGTTAGAGAGTAGTGATGACACTTAAAAAAAAATAAACTGAGAAATAGCTGAATGCATTTCAAACTGAGTTAGGATGGAGAGATAAGCAAGTCCAAAAAATGCTGAATTGTTTTCAAGACATGAATCTATTTTAAGAGTTTTCTTCTGAATTTTTGCAAATTAAATATTTGAAAAGGAAGAATGCCCTGGTGCTGCCAGAAGAGTAAATAATTGGGCAAAACTCCCAATCTAAACTTAATAGGAATGACAGAGTGGCTTTGCAAGTACTAAAAAAGTGATACATACCAATATGTTCCACTTTCACGGCTCCTAAAAGCAATATTAGAGCAACCAGATGTAATGCCTTTGATTTTACAAGCAGTGCATTGCCCACACCACAGGTGAAATAGCAAACTACTTGGAAGGCAAATTTGTAGAGAAGCAAAAACCAATCGCAGAGAAATGCTCTGAAATTAAAATTGCTGTTGTATAGTGATGAGTTTTAAACTGCTTAGTATCCTCTTGGATCTAAAAGATGCACGCATAAACTCTGTATTTTCTACATAAACATGTTGAACGTATATACCAAGTGTGCTCCAATGTAATCTGAAGAATATAAACTTACACTTGTGAAATCAGTCAGTCCTTTCTGAATATGGAATGGTCACAGTATTGCACCAAATCAAGGAAGTTTTCAATGCACTACATGCATATGGTTTAGAATTTTATTGTCCTGATTATGCGGGTATTGTAAAACGCACGTTATCTTAGTTACTGAAATCGGTGAAAACCTTGGAATCCACACGCTCGGTTTGTGCGGGTTGATCTTCAGCGAGCTGCTACTGCGAATTATGTAAAGTATATCTAAGGTACCGCACCACAATTAGAGAATTGTTCATCCGCTCGAAACGTTAACCGAGAGAAAAGAGGTAAAAGTACCTAAGGTTAAGCTTGTTCAAGCATGTTATCAGTTACTGTCATCGTTTGTTCTGACTTTATATGAAAGAGCATAATTTAAAGTACAGATGGTGTGAAAATAGGAAGGATCGAAGGTGATATAAACCAGTTAAGAAAATCTTTAGTCAAATGTTGAGATTTACCCGAGCAAGGAGATGGAAGGGTGTGGAGTCAGTATGCTAAACTTGCTCCTCTTCTAGCTCAAATTTTAACAGTCATGATATAGAAATGTGCATGTGCCATGATAGGCCAAGACCTCAGCTATCATTTGGTGGGTAGGATATACCAGTTGAAAACTTCTATCTATGCTTTGGCAGGTCTTCAAAGTGACGAGTTTAGTGTGTAAGTCAATGGAACAATTAATTGTGGTGCGAGACCTATGAACGTACGTTATCTTAGTTACTGAAATTGGTGAAAACCTTGGAATCCACACGCTTGGTTTGTGCAGGTTGTTCTTCAGCGACCTGTTATTGCAGATTATGTAAGGCATTGCTGATAACCATCTGTTGTTGTCTGTGAATAGTGTTGAATTACACAGCTATGAATTCAAGAAAGGTGGAATTATTGTGACTAGTGTAAATGACTCTTCAGTTGCATTGCACAAATTGCTCAATCGTTTGTTTTAGAAGAGAGGTTATATTATTGGTAGATATTTAGAAAACACAATACTTTTACAGGCATTACCACGCTTACGCTCTGCTCCCGTCAATTGATCAAGAAGTAATAGCCTAGAGTTTAACAATGTAAGGTCCCAAAGGCCACTCCATGTTTAAAAGTGTTATAGTGTAGGGGACAAATTATATCACATAACAACGCGTTCGAAACAAGTTTAGTTTATTCCATATGCTGTAGAATAACTCATTAATAATGATAATAATAATAATTAAACACATTTCTTATAAGGCGCAAATATACACTAAAGTCTCTATGCGCTGAAAGGCCGGAAAACTACAAAAGTGAGAAAAAAAGGTGAGTCTTTAAAAGCGTTTTAAACCTGGTTACAGACTGAGCTTCTTTAATTCCGATCGGAAGGCCATTCCAGAGGATAGCAGAAGAGAACTGAAATGAGCGAGAGCCGTATGACTTTGTGGACATAGAAGGGGCAACCAGTAAAGATTTCGAACTGGATCGGAGGTAACGATGTGGCGTATACTCCAGGATGAGGTTTTGTAAGTATGTTGGAGCAAGTCCATGGAGACATTGAAAAGTTAGCAGCAAGATTTTGAAATTTATCCGTTGTTTCACATTATAATAGCAATTATCAGCTGTTGGGTATAGTTTGCAGAATAGATGGGATCATCAGTTCAATTTAATTTCATTGCATATAGTTCCTACAATATGATCATGACCAAATAATCTTGGTTGCCTTTGGCTGTCCTACTATAGAATCCTTTATATTTGAAAGGTGTGTGGTTGAAAATTCCTTGCCGTCAATGTAAGGTGGGTATTAATCGTAGTGAACATCCACTATTTTCTAATCTGAAATCGATATCATAGAGAGACCAAAAAGATTTGAGTTTAAACCATTAACTTGTTAGCGTGTAACATCCGTTGATCAGAATACATACTACTGGAATACTTTCCTAGTTATATAACTCAGACATTATTGTTGTGCACGTGCGAGGTACAATATTGGCATTACTGGCCAAGTGAACGATACCTTCATGACTAAACGTTGAAACTTGAAATTTCATATAGTCTCTGTACATTTGCAGTTTCAGAGGCTAGCTGCGTAGCCAACTAATTCTGAGCCTGCCACAGAGCTCACAAGCGGCCTCACTTTATTGGTACCTACATGACTATTCAACCTTATGTGTTGTCCGCCAAAACAATAACTACATGAACAACCGAAAAGGTCTTCCTAATACTGCAAGCACTCCACGCGCAGTACAATACTGCTCATTCAGGCAAATGCAGTTCTAGTTCCATATTGTGCCTGATTAGAAATTACAAAATGGAGTAATGATAAAATAGACTATGAAGAATTACAAATCTTTAAGCTTATCTGTTTATAACAGTTCAGGATTTTCCCCTCAAAACTTATTCTTGTAAATTCAGCGCCCATAGAGGATTTTACGCGCATGCATAATTTAATGTTTCAATCGGTTCCATTTCAGTAGGAAGTTTTGCAACACTAATAATTACAAAGAGTTCGAGTTCACTGTTTCACACTCGTCGTAACTTGTAACTTGAGGAGTGATTCACTCTTCTTTAGGATGTAATTTATTGAAAATTCAGCTATTTTCAAAAAGAAAACGATCACTAGCTTTTGGAATAAGCTGACATGAAGTGACTGGTTATTGAAAAGAGTTAAATTTCACTTCTCGATTGAGTCATCATTTTTGATACTTTCAAAAAGGGAATTATCTCTCATTTAAATTAATTGAGCACGAAATATTTAGGTGACGTCGCAGCTGATTAGATGGTGAATCAATACACTCTATCATTCGTCCATTCTATCCTATATTCGTCGTTTAACAAACAATATACAAATGTCTGAAGTTGAGGGTAGCTGCCAGAATAAAACAACGTTAACAAATAAATCACTTAATAAGAAATATCAAATAAGTTTTGCAAATAAAACTTGTTTGGTTAAAAACATTTAAAGTTCCATATCTCAATGCTAGAAAAGAACCTACCTGACAGCATTTATTTTTATTTAATATCTATATAGATTTTGTTTCCTGAATCGCGGACTAAAGTACCAAATACCTTTTCATATAATATGATAAAGACGTTCTTTATTTATATAGTGTCTTATTCCCCTTAGATGCATATCCCTTCAGACTTTACCAAGAGCCAGGATTATCATATTACTACCTGCAATGAATTTTCACTTTTACTACAGTATATTTTTCAGATCATACTTTGTCCATTTCGCTAGAAGTCAGTCCAATTAAGATTGAGTTTTGCAATTCATTTTCTTGTATGTGTGTGTGTGGCGCTCTGTTACTCAAGAAGAGTAACTTGATGAAAAGCATACTTAGGATGTAGATGCCCAATAACAAGTAAAAGAATCCTATTGTTTTTGGTGGAAGTCAACGGTCACCAGAGGTCAAATGCTCAAAACCTTGTAAACACTATAATTCAAGACAGGAAGCATGGATACCTTTATTACTTAGCATTTGGATGAAACATATATTGACAAAAAGAAATCTGTAGCTTTTCTTGGAGGTCAAAGGTCATCTGAGGTCACCAGACTCAACACTAAAAACCTCGTAAACAGGATATCTCAGGATAGAATGCATGGATACTTCTCATTTGGATGTGTTATATTGAGTAAAAGAACTCTGTTGATTTTAGTGGAGTTCAAATATTGAAATTTTTCTTCTTTTTTTGAGACCCCTGATTCTTTTGGATATAAAAATTCTAGCAATCTTTTTTATCTCGCGACGTTTTCACTATGTGTCGAAAAATTCAGGCAAGAGTCGTTGACGATTCGGGCAAGAATAGGGAACGAGTTGGGCAATAATCGGGAAACATTAGAATCGAAGAAAATTCGGGCAAGCGACCGTTTATTAAAACCATTGCAATATTGTTTTGTTAAATTTGAATGGAATTTCATTTTTTATCATGAGGCTGGCCGAATTTCAACAAAAAAAATCCCCTATTTTTTTTCGGCGGGGGCCGGGCAGCAAGTGTATCAGATCTACAAATGACTTCTATAGGAAACACAACCTTCCTTTGGTTGACTTTATTTTCTGATGTTGCCTTGACGATTCTCTTCTGTAATGTCAGACTAGTAGGAGAAAAAAGAACAATTCTGTCAAGTCATGGAACACTTTTAAGGAAATATAACAGAATCTTCAAAAATATGTCGTTACAGGATTCTTTCTGCTGTTCCCATTATGCTTCAGACACCCGATTCACATATAATCATACAATCAGTAACATTGCATCATACTATTATAAAAAAGCACCAATATAATCGTTGTTATAATATACTACGCACGATAATATAAGACATCCACAACAATTGTGCATATAGTATTACATGTTACAATGATATATTAAGATAACAATTAAATTGTTAATTTGTTTTTAATATTAAAGTACAATAGTATTTTATACCAGCAAGTGAATCAGCTCCTTGAGAGGACAATTAAATACCTTCCGCCAAAAAGGTACGGTGGTCCTCAAGAGACAGATGAGATGTTCAGTTATCCAAGTCTCTATAATATGACATGTGCTATCTTGTATTTACCATTTTGTAGCAATCTTAGTGTAATCTATCTTCTATTCAACTAATATTAAGATGTTTACGTTACTAAAAAGTCGGCGACTCATCACAATAATTTGTCGTGATGTCGCAGTGTTATTGAAACAGAAACTTACATTCGAATTAATACGCGGATACATTCAACCATATATGGATGGCTATATATACGCGCATATATTCGAATTAATACGCGTATATGTATTTAAATTAATACGCGGATATATGATGCTGTGTTTGTCCCACATGGCTTGCCATAAATTTACTGTAATACGAATGCCCCACAATTGTCTGCTCACAGAAGCAGCAGACCCTGTGTTAGGGAAAGATATAACCGTCTTCTTGGTAGTCTGTTCCATTCATGTTTACAGCGTTTTGTTTGCAAATTAACTCAGCCTGTCTCATCTTCAACTGATTGAAAACAGTGAGTACTTTCTCGATCTGCAATGAAACCAGGAAATAAGAAAATGTAATTCCCAAAGGAGCTGGGAATGATATCGGTATACGGGTACTCTACATTAATTCATTGTACGATACGATAGGGTGTAACAACGGATTCGTACAAGTCACTACAAACTCCGCCGCACACACACGCCTGATCACGACCAGGCGCAACTCGCCTGCCGTTTACGCGGAAAATCAAAGATAGTCGGGCAGTGCAGCGTACGTTGAAGTCTATGACTGATCATGATTTTGAAAGTTTTAAGTCGCGTCGGTTTCAGTCGGGGAAACTGCACATGTAGCGGTTTCCCGACTGGCAGTTGTGTAGTGTTCGGGGGGAGGTGTGTGTGTAGGGGGGGGGGGGGTAACGACCAAAATGTACAGCTCTAACAAATAAAACCAATCGCTGGTTAAGACATTTGCATGTGACCTAAACGAGCTCCTGTCGTTAACAGCAAACATTCGTTGAGTGCTCTGATCAATCGGTCAGTGTGTGGGGTCAGTTGTATGGAGCCAGGTTGGGATCAGTGGGACAGTGTGCGTCGGACTTCAGAATGCAATTGCTTTACAGTCTTTCAACTAAATCATCCATCCCTTGGTTGCAACCGTTTCTTTTCTGGCATTGCCAGTCACAGAACTTTGCACGACGTGTAAATAATACCTCTCACAATAGTTCTTGAAACGACCCAGACCGCGACAAGGAAGGAACTTCAAGATACAAAGGGCTGTTTTTATGCGGTCTATAAGCATATAAGTAAATAATAGTTCTATAATGAGTACGTTTCTGGTGCACCAAATTATTACTTGATCAGCAACTATCACAAAGTGGAAATCTTAAATTATAACAGTGGATATCCAGGATAGGACTTAGTCAAATAAAGAAGTGCAGCGTAGATTGCTCGAGAAACTTCCATCCTTTCTCGCCAAGGTTAATTTTTGGTCAACAGCTAGATGTCACACACGATATCTCAAGGGGTGATCATTAGTCCAAGAACACATAAAGTGTTCGGTGGGTCATAGATCATTGAAGGTTTCACGGGATCAAAATATGCAACTCTTAGGCATATGGTACAGCAGCAACTGCATATAATTAAAGTTGAAGTATTTGAAACTTACCATCTCCAGTAAAAAAGGCAAGAAGTTGCGTGACTCTTTCGATTTCTACTGACTATAAACTTACATTCGTCTACCTCCAAAATTCTGCTGGTTTGAAGCTGATAAAGTTCTGGAGTTCATTGGACCCTTTACCTCGATCGTTGAAAGATGATTGACCACTGCTTTATGAAGTGGACGAGCTGCATCTACATGAGAGATGAAAACTACTGGTCTGTTTTCATCACGCAAAGTTCCTAATCATGTCACCTCGAGACTCGCTACTCAGGAACATTAACTATCACCAGGGCTCCAATGACTTACCGACTCCAATATTTCATCCTCCCTATAGGAACGATAACATAACAAGGAATATAGACGACAGTGTACAAACCATTATGCCAGCCGATAACGCCATATAAGTACATATATAGTAATAATACACTTCACTTCAGGACGTTGCACAGCTGAACTTGTCTTCGCTTTTAAAGTGCTAGCAGAAAAAGCTATAACATCCATAGGTTACACTATAAATCTATTGATGCTAGATATGAGCATGGCGTTCGACACAATTCAAAGAGGATCCTTGCTAACTGACCTAGAACAGGTTCTTGACAACGACGAACTTCACCTGATATCACTGCTAAATCGATAACGTCTCCTACACCGTCAAACTAGAGGGCAAACTCGGACTTCCTTTTAACACTAACATTGGTTCACCACAAGGAGATAGTGCAAGCGCACTATTTTGTATCACTTATCTAGCCAACTCTTTGAAATCAGATGATAATGATATCGATGCAGTTATCCTGCCATCTCAGTTAGTTGATCATGATTACAGCACAACCACCACTAATTCTTTTTTCACAGTAGACCAACAATACGCTGATGATATCTCTTGGGCATCAACTGGTCAGCATATACTGCAAGATATTGAAAAACGAGTTTCTGAGAAACTGGCAGGAAGGAATCTGAAAATCAATTGCGCAAAACTGAGAAATTTTCAATCACAAGAAAAGGAAATGAAAGTTGGAAGAAGTGTAAATATGTTGGAAGCTTGCTGGGGACCGAAGAAGATAATAACCGAAGAATTGGTATAACCAACGGTGCTTTCAACACACTGTCAAGTATTTTCAAAAGCAAAAACATAAGCCGGAACATTAAGCTTAGGATTTTTGAGGCTTTATTAAAGAGTATTTTTTTTGTGCAATTGCGAACTGTGGGGCACAACGAGGGATCTTGATCGCAAAATTGACACTTTTCAAAGGAGACTACTTCGTAATATTCTCAACATTAGATGGACCAATAACAATTGGTTATCAAACGATGAGCTCTACAATGAAACCAACCAAACACCTTGGTCATCCATAGTCGCACATAGAAGATTGAGATTTTTCGGTCATGTAGCAAGACTCCAGGAGGACGCTCCAGCGAAGGTTGCTTTAAGAGAAGCACTTAGACATACTGCTAAACCAGTAGGAAGGCCCGTGACTACCTTGCTTGGAAAAATAAAGTCGCAATTTAAGGACGTTACTATTAACAATTTCGAGGAAGCAATAAACCTTGCGCAAGATCGTGATACGTGGCGGAGGTTAATCACGGAGCTGTCAGATAGACGAGACTCAACTTACTACTACTACTAGTATGGGGCCTTGGCTACACTTCTGTCAGACTGCCGTACATGTACGTCTATTGTGGCACTGGTTACGAGTAATGTAGTGTAGGCCTAATAATATTTTACTAATTATTACTAAATTAGGCTAGCCTAGTCAGAGAGTGCCAACTTTAGGTTAAACAAAATATTTTTTAAATTAATTGGCGCTGGTTAAAACGAAAATAGGCTTAGCCTAACGTTAGGCCCCTAACGTTAGGCCTAAATAAATTTTTCTTTTGGAAGAAAATTTATTCTTACCCTGCAGGCTGCATACAAGTTTACTTAGCCTAAGTGAAAAGGTAGTGGCTATTTACCCGGCCCTTAGGCACTGGTACTATAGGGCTCAGTACGGTTTCTACTTGGTCACTTGGTGGGGTCACTTAATTATCATTAGAGTCAATAGAAAAATACTAGATTTTTCACTTCTTTAATTGTGATTTTAAAAAAAGTACTGAAAAATTTCTTTTTTTTTTAATATGTTTCAGATAAATGCCTAACACATCAAATTAGTAGCAAACAAAAATAATAACACATTTACATACCCATTGTAAAATAGGAGTGTTGGACATTTTTGGCTAATTCAGGACAGTGGGGCGTAGGTAATCAAATCGTCCACGACAGGCCGCTGGCCCTTTTAAGGGGTTAGCTCAGTTGGTAGAGCGCCCGACTGAGATGCTGAAGGTCGCAGGTTTGAATCCCTTGTCAGTGATTTTTCACTATCTTTAATGCAGGTAGATGTGCTTTGCAGCCAGTTAAGTATGTTATCTGTAGGCTAGCTTCGCATTCGGCCATTGTGAGAAGTGGACAATGGTTGGATGACGCTCTTGTCCCTCTGATGTGGACGTTAAATGGCGGTCCCAAGGACAGGGGAGTCACCCCTGCCTGGTTCTCTGACCACTATTCGCGAAGAGAAGTGTGAAAACGCGGGGTTCATCCATTTCCCCATCTTTCTCGTCCCCGGTTAAGGTTTTTGTCGTGCGCCCTAAGGTTCCTGACTGTATCGTCCGACTATAGTGGTATTAGATTTTAATTGTAAAGCACATTGAAACGGGTTTTGGTATAAAGCGCTATATCAAACATTTCTAATAATAATCTTCTTTTCAACCAAAAGATAACTGAAGAAGCAATATTCAGATTTGATGTGGTAAGTTTCATAGTTGTGATACTAGAAAAATCTCCTAGCATTCTGATTTGCAGTAATAAAATGTTTGCATTTCTTCCAGATTAACGAGGAGTTTCGATTAATGTTTGCCGAATCCAGCGATAACTTCATCACAAAGTGGGATGGATACAAAGAACGCATCATAGAAGTGGGAAAGAAAACCTCACCAGCTATCGCAAATATGATTGATGCTTTTGAGGAAACTGATAGTAGTAAGTTAAATTAGTATAGCTATCATATTTCAAAGTTTTCTTTGTATGCCTTTTTCTAGCTAAGCAATCAAATAGTGATCACATATAAAGTGTTTTGGGCATTACCCCTTGGAAAGAGGCTGGAAAGTTCTCGATTTTATTCTTATTCTCAATTTGGGCAAATTGTGGCAGCTTGATAGATTAAGGTTTAAAATTAAGACCGAAAACCTAATTCTTCTTATTTTTTCTTATTACCATAGGCAATAATATACATGAGAGTTAAATTTTCTGTGAATATGCTTTGAAATCAAGCACTTAAAGTACTATAAACACTTTTTCCTGTTTACAATTAGAAACATGACACAATTTAATTTGTCATCCAAAATTCAATGAACCATAACTTTAAAAAAAATCAATATATCAATTACTTTATAGTTTGTGAAAATACAGAATTTTATATATATTTGGATGTATAACTTATCTGGATTATATTCAAAAGGGTTATTTATGGAATGTGCCCTTTGTTCACATTTACTTGTTCTATGATTTATTGCATTTAATTAGCCACAGACTATGCCTTGGAGGTTATGTTTCAAACTTCAAACTCAATTTTCTTTTCAGAGGATATGTGTGCTTTTATATACATTGATATATATATATATATATACTGCACAGGTCAGTGACTATTTTAAAGCAGAATCAGCAGTCCACTAGCAGAGCAGGGGCACTGGTGTACTTCCTACAGAACAAACCTGTGAGTATTTTATGGCAATATACTGTATATTCCCTTATAAATGCTCAATGCTATATAAACACCCCTTCATTTAGTGGAAAAGTTTTGGTTTTACAAAATTTACTTGGCAAAACAAAAAATTGGCTTGTTATGTAGGAAAAAAGTTTGTCTGGTGTATATTAAGGTTAACCTTTAGACTAGCATCCTATCCACTGGGTCTTATGGCTCTCTTCCATTGGCGCTACCGAATGGTATAGGCACTGGCTCTATAATCATCATGGCTCAATGGAAATGACTTGTATAGAGTCGGAAAAAACACTTATTATGGCAATGTAAAGCAGGAATAATTTCCTCAGCAATGTCTTATTGGCAGCTATACTGACCAGAATGTGGAGCAAGGCGAAAAAAGCCGCATATAAGAGAATTAAATAGGGGTGGTTGGGGAGAATGCCCAGTGTGGTCACATTTGTAGTAAAGTGACATAATATTTTTAAATGTAAAGCCAACCAATATTATTTATGC